>PVJH01010660.1:0-72692 GCA_004026705.1 Nesogale talazaci | reverse complement strand
TATACAATTACCCTTCATACAAAATTCTCTTATATACATATGAGTAGTTTCATTAATTTGTTTCTCTAGTCTACCCAGACTAACACACTGCCTAGCATGTAACTACTACAACATCAGGGCTGAAAAATAAAGAACAGGAAAGAGGAAAAGGGAATTGATGAAAATAAAATGTTTTACAGCCTGCACATCTCAAAGTTAATTCTATGGTATAGCATCATGACACGATTTAAAAAAAAAAAAAACCCAAAATCCATTAAAAAGTGGAGGCCTTCAATTTCATGACAATATTATAATGTGTTACAGTAATCATAACTTAAAGTCAAAGACTAGACTTTTAAAAACTAATAGATCATCTGGATACCCAGCTTCTTTTCTCTTACAGAACAGGAGGGATTTTATCTGATGAATTAGAGAACATGGAGACAATCTATCTACACCATAGGACAATTTCCAGACCTTAAGTTTCACCTTAAATGCTCTTTTAAAGGCCTCTTTTTTTTCCTCCTGAAGTGTCTCTTTTCATCCTGGTGTATGTTTGGTTAATGTACTGTGGCTTTATCTGTCAGTGCCATGAGCCAAAGATGTATGCTCAGGACAAGCAGAATATGATTAGAAGGCAGAATGCTGCCCTTGATAAAGAGAAACCATAAGGGTTTCATGATAGAATATGGACAGATTATCCACATCCAGTTCTTTCAACCATTCCTCATCTAAGTCTTAGAAATAATTTATATTGATAATATCTTTGTTTGTTGATCTGTAGAAAAGCTGAGTGTGATTTCATCATTTTCTTGATCCTTCCAGATCTTCCAGATATTGTAGTCCTTGTTCAATTCAGAAACCAATTTGTTTTCCTTCTCTACTTGAGATGGGGAAAGGTGTAGTTATTGATACCAATGGCCCCCTTGCTCTTTAACTAACTTTTCAAGGGGAAGAGAACATGCTTTTCCAATACATGTACACTAATATAGGATACACCTGCACTATCCTGCTAGAAGGAAAATTAAAACCACATATAAAAACAGACACTTAAAAAAGGATGAGACAAAAATATACATTATAGGTAGATTCTTTTTGTTTTTTGGTTCTTACCCAATCTCCTTGCCCACATTATGTTGAGACCACTGCTTTAAATAAAAAGTCATATTCCCTTATCTGTCATTTGAGGACAGACACATTCCTGCACAGTCTACCTGCCAAGCTCTCCTGTCCCTGACTCTCTTCACACCTGGTGGGGTTATTCTCACCCTGAAGGATGACTCGCTGTTCTCTGAACAAGTCAAGCATTTCCTTGACGGCTTTGTCCTTGCTCTTGCTCCTGCTTTTCACTATTGGAAGAATAGAAACATCAGACTTATGCTCCCTAATCTTTAAGACTTGGATCCCAACCTAGTTCTGCTTGGAGTTTTGCTCTCACTGCAGTTTATGTTGGCCACAGAGCATGATCTGATCTCACCACATGAGTTTATGTCAATTATATGATGTACATAAATTACATGAATCTGTGGCACAGTAGGTAATCCTTGAAGTGAAGTGAAAGACCAGCAGTTGAGACTCACCATTCTCTGTTGATGGGCACTGTGGTGGTTGGATGATGTTGTAATAGACGCTCATGCTCAAGAATTTGTTTGAGTGAGTCCTTGATTTCCAGACTGTTGTGAAGTTTTAACTTTTGACCTTCAGTCGCATTTTTCAGAGCATTGTTCAAGAAAGGCAACTCCTATGAGGTGCAAAAAAAATCAAGTAAATATAATACTTCCAAGGTCCAATATGGCTGCTTCATTTATTATTTTAAAATATCAAACTAAATAGCACATTTCATGGAGGAAAAACCCTGACTGTTAGTGTTTTCCCCCACCCATAAACCACATTTAGCTTTTGTGATTCTTGGTAAGTCTGGGGAAGTGCTTACTGGTACTGGGAGAGAGCAAGGTTCCCCAGGGCAGGTGATGAATCAGTAGCACGGGGTTCATGGTCAAGCACATGACGGCACTACCTTGAACATGTCAGAACCAAAGACTTGACAAACCCACAGCCTGGGACTTGATGACTCTGGAACAGGGCACAGTGAGAAGGGAGGTGCTGTATTTGTGGTTACCACCATTAATGCAAAATTAACCCCAGGTCACGTCAGGAGCTAATATTGGGCTAAGCTAATGGTATGCAAAAAAAATAAAAAGAGAGAGAGAAACACCTTTAGAATAGAGGGAGGACTTAGAACAACCGAGTCCTCCCAAGCATTCCTTTGGGAAGCTAAAAAAAGAGCTATGAACTCAGAAGAGCACCTGCTCTGGTTAGACACCTGGGAAAGCCTGCGTGGCTTTGCCCACATTGCCCTGGGGTACCAAGCTCAAAGATTCCTGAAGCTTTCACTCTTCCTCATGGTTCCATGGTTGTTTTTTCTTGATGTGCAGTTTATTGTTTGCTTCTGTTGTGCATTTTCAAAATCACCCTTAGGACAATGGGCAACTTTCTAGAATGGTGAACTCCATGTAAGGGCTTTGAGAACACCATAGGGCAGAGATACAATAGCCAAGGCATAAACACAAATTTGTGGGGCATTTTAGCGAAGTGTTTGGCTTAGTATAAATAAACACAACATCCTGAATTAGGTATTTGAAAAAGTTACCCTTTTTTTCTCTAGTAAAATGAAGCTTGCCTAAATCAGGTTTTACAGTATTCTTGAATTAGATCTACCCACTAACCTTGGGTCCTCATAAGTTACCAGATGTCAGTAAATCACCACACAAGATGCTAAGGGTTATTGTGGATTGAACCATCTTCCTTAACAGGATATGTTGGAGCCCTAACCCCTGTGCCCTCGAGGGTGAAACTGTGTGCATAGTGTGTGCTTTCTTACATTAGTGAGGTCACACTGAAGCACAGTTGGTCTTAAACTCATCTCTACAGTATCATTAAAAAAAAAAAAGACAAATAGACTCAGAGAGACAGGCAGAGGCAGAGGTTGAATGAAAAGCTCTTGACACCAGACAAAGGATGGCAGAATCTGAACGGGACACTAGTCTTCCCCTGCAGGAGAGAGAGAGAGAGAGAGAGAGAGAGAGAGAGAGAGAGAGAGAGAGAGAGAGAGACTGCTGAAGACCTGAATTCAGATTCCTAATCTTCAAATTTGTGAAACAATAGATCCCAGTTCTTCCAACCCATTCACAAGTGATGCTTTTGATATAGAAGTTATACCTATACTTCTAGCCAACACTGAAAATTCACTAATCTATTTGAGTCCAAATACTTGTGTTAATCTGAGTAGACCAGAGACATGCATATGTATATAAGGATAAGGTTTATATACAAGAGGAATGGAACATTGAGAAAACATCCCAACTCAGTCCAATCCAAAGTCATAAGTTTGATATTAGCCCATATATCCAATACCAGTCTATAAAGTCTCCTTCCAACTTATGCAGCAAGTGCAATGACACCAGGACAATCACAGGCAAGTGGGTGCAGAGTCTTGTGTGTCCAGTGGCAGTAGAAGCATCTCAGCACTTTCAGGGGTCTCCATGTGGATTCTCCAGCCCCAGAGGTTTGGCTCCATCAGGGCCAGCCCATGTGGCCTCTTCCCTGGCTCCTCCATTCTCCAGGAATCAGGGTTGATCAGCATGCTATCATTTCATCTTGTCAGTAGTTCGCCATCTCGGAGATTGAGTCAAGTTTCTCTTCTCCAATTGGGAAATACTGTGAGACTGCCCAGAATTCTCAGGAGTAAACTATGACCACACAGAGGTATCTGACTATCTCCAGATTGACAGGCTAGACTCCACCTTAGACTCTCAATCATGAAATTGACACATGAGTACATGACTGTTGCTGTATTTTACTTGTTTTTCTAAGCCTACAACAGCAGACAGATTTATATTATCATGTCTATGTTTCAAGAAATCTTTCTTTAAAGGAATAAAGCAGTACCTGACTATATTTTACTCAATAAAAAAAAAGAAAATTTGCTCAGGGTGCAAATTAAAACAAGAAAAATTGGCAGTGTTAAAACGTCAGCTAAGGGATTATTAGTTTTGTTTTGTTTTGTTTTTGGGGGGCATCACTGCCTTCTGGTGGTCTTGGGAGCTACCCAGAGCTGCTCCTGAGAGCCTCCTTGATTTGAACCACCAAGCCTACAGGCCGCAGTCCCGCACTCAACCACTTATACAACCAGGGCTCAGCCTTAAAGGGATTATTAGTAAGGAATACTTTAAAATGTTGGTTCTTATTATCAAAATAGAACAGATCTATAAAAATCTGCATATGGTTCTTTCTGAAGAAGACTCTTTAAATCATGAACTTCAGTTGAGCCTCTATTTGTAAAACAAAAGAAATATTTTAATCTGGCTTCTGTAAGAACCTGTTTAAGGAGATACACTAAGAGCAGTGGAGGAGGAATTCTAAAAAGCATGACTAACTGACTTCTAAAGCATTCCTTCCAATTTCTCAGTCCTCTCCTCCCCTTTATAATGTGTCAAAGGTTGTTTTTTATGTATAACCACAAGGTTAGGGTTTCCTCAGCCAAGGTCTCAAGTCAGGCTATTTTCTTACTTAGTTTTAGTTGGGACTTCGATCTTATCTCTCTGCTTATCCCAAACCAAGCTTCTGTTGCCCCAACAGGATAGCTATTTTTACTGGAGGGACCGTGACTGGAGGGGTGAATGTGGGCATGGGAGAGAGGCTCTCAGGCAGTCAGCAGACAGAATGAGCAGTCAACAGGGGATGCCACAAACATCCTTCACCAGAGAACCTCGGGGGCTCAGAATGAAGCCAGATTCCGGTGGGAAACGCACGATTTGGCCACCGTTTTCTTTCAGTGAGCTAAACACAGCACCATTGAAAATGGCTGCTTTTTATTAAACTATCTTCTTGAAACATCTTACAAGTGCTTTGATCATTTATACCACTCTGTATTAAGTGTACACCTTGTAAACAGGCATTTGGCACAGGAAACAATGAGCTCTGGCCATCAGATTGAAACAGGATATTCTGTTTGGTAGAGCAGCGGATCACTGAGCAAGAGAGACATTCTCGGGAAGACGGTTAGACTAGAGAATGGCAACAACAGTCACAAGCTTATCAACAGTGGACACGAAGGTTAGACGTAAGGTCACCAAGAGTCCCAGCTAGGGGGTGACTAACAGTAACATAATTATTTTGTTGGCTCATTTAAAGATGAACTTTTCTCTTTACTTGGCTGGCATCTAAGAAGTAATCCTCGGGAGCTTATATATTCATTGCTTAATATTACATGATTTCATATTAAACATCATTTGCTCCTATAATAGTCTCAACTCGTCCCCAATTATCAGATCCATTTGGTCACCAAGATGATTAATTCAACATAAGGCCCCTCTTCCATCATCCCTTCTGACACTACTTAAAGTCACTCTTCTAAATAAAGAGTCTCTCCCTACACTGCCCACAGGCTGCAGAAGTTACCATTCAAATAAACATTTCGTAAATGCCATTTATCTATGGGATAAAACCCAACTCCTCACCTTGGTCCACAGGACCCTTTGCAGTGTGGCCTCATCCCACTGTAGTCTAACTTCCCTGTTCACCAACATCCTGTGGTCCACACACCGGCATTTTATTTCATTCCCCCAATGTCCTTATCAGTGCTTTATGCACGTTAGTCTCCTCCCCTCCATAAAGGCATTTCTTTGGTCTTGACCTGGTGAACTCCTATGACTCTTTCATGGCCAGTTCAGATGTCTTCTCTGAACCTTTGCCACAACCCTTCCTCCTCTCGTGCCCAGGCCGGGTAAGGTGATCCCTTGTTCCTGCAGCCTTTCGCTTTCAGCGGCTGGCGGACCACAGGCTGTGAAATCCCCACAGGTCTCTGTGTGCCAGCCTGCAATTCACTGCCCTCCCTCTACGGCAACATCTTCATCTGTGAGATGAGGAGAAATACAGTTATCCAAGAGAGCTGTGGTGACAAATAAAAGTTGTTTTAAAAAAAAAAAAAGCATGAATACAGCTTCTAGCCATCATAAAAATTCAATACATAAAACTGTCAAAATTATTATTGGTAATCATGATTATTGTGGAGATTATACATTTAAACATCTACATTAGGCTTATCCAACTCTATGAGAATAAAAAATAAGCTTTTCTGCACACTCTTCATCAACATGGAAAGAAGCTTAGCTTTTTGGATTACTGTCTTCTGGTATTTGAATGAATTTTCTCTTTTCCAATGTAAACTGGATCCAATATTTCTTTCCAAGTTTTTGTCTCTGGAAAGCAAACATAATCTAAAATGGACACACCCAGGAGGTTAAATTGGGGGAATATATTTTCCAGCAACTACAGTGTTTATGTGACATGCCAAAAATTTTTAAAATGCATATATGTCCTTTATTTCAAAAATCAAACTCATTTTAGTGAAGTTGGTATTTGTAGGCAGAGTGAGTATTTGAATATGCCTAAGGATAGAATACCCATTACCATGAAATCACCCAGATGTTTGAGTTGTCATTCTATTGTTCCCTCCCAATAATTATATAACTGTGTTAACTATTTCCCTTAAATGGAATTTTAATCACAAACCTCATCAATAAGATATCATAGTAAATAGGATTATAATCATACACTAAAATATTTTTTTACTTTATTCAGGCTTCTTCAAAAATCATATTTCATGTGGAGAATTTTATTTCCAATCTCCCAACAGTTCTCTACAGGTGCAGGTTACAATCACAAGGAGGGAATCAGAATCCATCAGGTCCTGTAGCTTTCCATTGATAGCTCTGCTGTAGGAGCAGTTATTGACATGAACAACATCTATTTCCTACCTCATCCAGAATCCTCTATAAAGTTAACTTGTAATAAAATTAGATATAAATATATGTGTACAGATATACTTTTTATCATTTTATTGGGGGCTCATCCAATTCTTAGCATAGTCCATCCATACATCTATTGCATGCAAAGCACAGACTTCCCTCTGGTTACCCAAGGATGTGGGTCTTTACGGAAGCACAAAGTCTCGTCTTTCACCCGCTAAGCTGGTGGTGGGTTTGAACAGATGACCTTGTGGTTAACAGCCCAGTTCATAAGCCACCACCCTGTTAGTATCTGGAAGCATCTGGCAATGACAGGTCCTAGAATGTAAGGTCTAGGTGGACAGCAGTTCTGTGATTAAGTAGGAATGAATCAGAAAAGCCTGCTGAGCATTATTAGAAATGAAGATTCCTAGCTGCCTCGCTCCGGATGTGCAATATAGAAGAATATACTAATACTGCCATCCAACACCATGATGCAGGACCTGAGGTGCTGTTCTTGCTGGGGACACCTGAACTTTCATCTTGCTGACTCACTCACTGGCTGGGCAAGCTTGGCCACATCTCTCAATTGATGCAGGAACAAATGGGCACTAACACGATCCCTGTCTGTCTTGGGCGAGGTCAGACCAGCATGCTCCATAGAGGCCAGGACAGACTTTCTGTTACATGCGTTGGACATGGTTTTAGGAAAGAACAGTCAAGTTTGTTGCAGTAGAGGGGCAGCAAAAGAGAGGAAGGACCTGAAGGAGATGGACTGACATGGGAGCTGCCACAAGGGCCTCAAGCATAGAAACCAGTGTGGGGACAGCGTAGGACGGGACGGGGTTTGGTTCTGGCGTCTGTGGGGTTGCTTTGAGTCAGAACCAACTTGATGGCACCTAACCACAAAGGTTTCTTACAGCTTTAGGGCTTATGATTTGTTTTCTTCCTGTGCAAAGCATATAATACTTAGGCTTTTTACAAAAGGGGAGGAAAGGGCGGGTATCACTATACCTAGGTAAGCTTTTACTTTGAGATGTCGATTGTAAATCTTTCTATCTCCCTTGCTCATAGCATTTGGTGGGTTTGAACTCCCCAGTAAGTGGCCCAATGTGTAAACTGCTCTGCCTCTAGGACTTCTTTGTCCTCGGCACGACACTTATATCATCAAATCTACATTTCCATTTCTACCTCTACAACCCTCAGCCAGGCCTTATGCATGCTGGTCTGTTCCCCTTCTGCAAGAGTTCCTCACCCACTCTCCTCCTGTTTGGTTCACACCTAACCATTCTGCTCAGTGATGACCTCCCTCCCAGTCCTCGTGTGATCGCTGTGCAGTTAGCTATCATCTCTGTTGCTGGTATTGATAAACTAGTACTCATTATAGTTTATCCTCTCTGTTACTTCAATTCTAAAATATACACTTTTTTCAAATTTAAATATTTTATTGAGTCAGAAAGCTTCTTCATATACAATAATAATTGCAATTAAAATGCTCTGTATTTTTCTTTCTTGGTGGTATAAAAATGATTAGTCCATAAACAGTGGGCCTCCTTATGTACAATGATGTTTAACTTTACTGATATTTAAATGCCATCGAATTCACCAACCATCTCATGTCTGCTTACTTCCACAAATTACATATGAAATTTTATTTTAATATTTTTGCACCCCATGACCACTATTATAGCATTACGTATGTTTTACAAATCCATCAAAACTCTGATTAACAATTGTGGAAATGCATGACCCCAAAAAACAAAGCATTCTGGGATTCTTAGAGTCAAATGAATTTAAATAGTTAGCATTATTTATTTATTGAAGTAGAACCATAAATCAATATCTTTTGGGGGGGGTATCACTGCCCTGATGGGAGCAGGAAGCCCAGCCTTGCTCCTGGAGAGCTACTGCTGGATAAATCTATATCTTTTTAAATAAGGATTAAATGAAGAGAATTTCCTCTTTATCCCTAAGATCTAATGGGATGGTTTCCTCTACCCAATGATTTCTAAACATTCCCAGAATTAGAAAGGTAGTAGGAATTTATAAAAGTGTTTTAATTATTCTAGCTTTCTGCAACAGACTTTACCTACATTCTGGGGAGTCAGGATGTGGTGGATAAAACAAACTTGGCAGGGGTGGGGGTGGGGGTCGAGTCTATACTTCACATTCTGGAAGAATTCTTTGCCACAGTACACATAAACTCACTTCAAGATGCCTTCTGCTCAGCCATAAAAGTGCTGATGTATATTTAGGCTATAGAACTGTCTAAAGTGCCAACCTAATAAGATCCATAGTGCAGAGAAGACATTAAATATTCATCTTCCAAGAATCTGAGCAATAATGTCTGTTTCTGAACTCACTACTTAGACAGATATGAAACAAATCTGAGAACTTAAAATTACTTTTTAAAATTGCTCTTAGCGACTTCCCTCCTCCCATATTGCCACTATATTGACAGGATTGGACTTTGGTTCTATTTATTTCCTCCAGGAGACAGAGGTTTGTTTTGTAAACAACTGTTAAGCACTGGTTACATGTGAACCCTCTTTCAAGCTCACTGGAGTTGCAAAAAATCAATTATAATCAAGGACTCAAAATTTAATAAAGGAACATAAGACAAAGGACCCTGTCTGCCTCCTGAAAATATCCTAGCTTTCTGAGAGCACCGATTCTGGAAGCTTTGTTTGAAACATTAATGCTTTGATGCAGCAGACATGAAAGAAAAAAGCATTTCATCCCCTGCCCAGGTCTGGATATCAGAAGCCTAAAAACAACATAGGTGCCTTTAAAGAAACTAGTGCTGGAAGAAATAAAGATACCACAAATGACTATCTATTTGCATCAACCAATGTCCTGGGCTTGGAGATTACAGGGAAAAGTTCACTTCACAACTCTGCCAAGTGTGCCTGGAGAGGGGCCATGCGCAGGCCCATGTGTCATCACTGAGATGCAGGCAGAGAACATCCGCTCTTTGACATGCAGACAGCGTGAGTTCACGTCACTGTCCCGTGCTGGCTGTGCAAGGTCTAATGCTTTAATCTCTGGGCGCAGACTGTGGTCTGCTCAGACGGTGTATGGCGCAAAGACATGATCAATACTCAAGCCTGGAAACGGCACAGAAAGCTTCTGAGGACATACTTTTTAAAAAGAAATGTTTGAAGTGAAATTAAATGAACAGAAAAGAGTCTTCAAATGAGTGACAGTTGTTCAAACAGCCTTGTATTTCTCTGCAATTGGTCCTTGTGGAAATCAGGTCTCCCTGCCACTCAATTGATTCTGACTTATGGCGACACTGTAAGACATGACAAAAGGGCCCGTGTGTTTCAGAGGCTGTCGGTCGATGGGAGCAGAAAGTCCCGTCTTTCTCCCATGGCCAGTGGTTTCAAACTGCTGATCTTGGGTAATCACCAGGCCACCAAACTCACTACCAAGGATGGATGCCGATTCACGGAGCCCCTCTAAGAAAGAGTCTAAGCAGTCCCGCGTGTTTTGAGACGGCGCCTTCTGAGGGAGTGGAAAGCTGCCTGGCTCCCCTTCGGCCACCAAGGCACCCTGAATGAAAACTAGCTATAAGAGCATTGGGTCACACCAATTCATCCCTGAAGGTGGAGAAATAAGGCCTGTGCAATTTTTGCGACACAGATGTCCAGCTGCAGTAATAAAATCGTATTAAGAAAAAGTCATGTCAAATCAAGAACAATGTGACTACAAGTGTTTACAACTGGTATAAACGTGGAATCCATCCACTTCACGTAATGTATTGTCCTGGATGTAGGTAAAGGAAATCGATTAAACCAGGAGTTAATCATTGAAACATTGACTTTCTTTATAAAATCTGTTCTAAAACATTCCTATCATTCAAAGAATTCTACGCATCGACATAGTTATACTTATGTCATTAGATGGTGTTACAGATTGATGTGTATGTCAACAATGCATTAAATAATACACTTTAAACATGTGCAGTTTACTGCTAATTTTATTTTATATGGCAAATATATATTGATAAATCTGCTAAATACATCTACAATGTATCCACAAAATTAGACTAATACAGACAACTGAGGAACACAATGTTACTTAAGAAATGTGTCCAAGAGAGAGATTGATATTAGTGCTTTAGCAGAACCTTTAGTTTCATCGAGCTTTCATTTAATTCCCATCTAATATCTTTTATTTCATAAATAGATTAACTTATTGAAGCAACTTGATGAAAGGGGAATAGTAGATTAGGGGCTATTGTGAGATTGAAGAATCATGGCTACAAAATTATAGCTAGAATTTCTATATATGGAAATACTGTAATCCTGTTTCTTAATAAGCTTGAGTACAAAATGTTGGACAGAATTCAAATCCTCTAGGGTATAGGGGAACATTAATTTCTATTAAAAGCACAGGACAGGTAATTAGCACACTTCACATAAGATTTATCACATTTAATCCCAATCTCCAAGTATATTATTTTATAATTAAGCAAGCCAAAAACTTTTTAAATGATGAAAAGTTAATTTGTTACTTTCAATGCTTTTCCAGTGTATATTAATTTTTTCCTGAGCTTTGTCTCTTTGCTACTGCTTCATTTGCTAAAATACAAATTCCAGAAAGTGGGGGGCACTTAAGAACACGGTAGGAGTGAGATGTAAGCTTGTACTTTTATGTACAAACAAAGCAAGGATAAATGAGAATCTTTCAAGTCCGTCTAATGAAGGAGGAACAGACAGAACTAGTGGCAGCAGAAACTAAAAAACAAAAAGGTGTGGGCAGTTAAGGATTACTGAAAAGTACAAGTAAAGTGACAGCTAAGGAACAAGACAAAAAGTCTACCTAGAAATCATCTAAATTTTCTTCCAGAGGGTGCACTGTTCCTGGAAGTAGTGCAATACCAGGTCGATGCTTGGGGTGGGCAGAGCAAGCTCCTATTCCAGCTCCCTGCTCCCACAATCCATTCAATATATTGTCCTCAGATAGAGGACGTATCAGATAGTAAACTGATAAGAACAGATACTACACTTGATCTTAGCCAAAAGGCTGAGTCTGTCTGCTTTCTCAATTAATTTTCCATGAGTTCTTCTGAATAAACTCAGGAAAAAATGACTTTCCCACAAAGAGAATGTATAAATTGTCATTCTAAGAGAAAAAAAAAACCTAGGTAAAAGAAGAATTTTCTTAGACAGTGAGCTCTGGTCTTTTTAATTTTTAAATATCATAAGTCAAATACCGGACACCATAAATAATATGTCAATTGTTTAAAGCTTTGAATGGAATAGAAGATGAGCGTAAAATAGGAAAAGAATTAAGAATTTTGGGGATTGCTCTCTTCTGATTTTACATGCATGCCCATAATCACATTCACATACAAAAATTAAAGACTATTTACCAGGTCATTGTGAAATATTTATATGTACATGAAAATGTATACTTTTTGACACACTAGTTGCAAATCCCTTAGAGGCTATGCCTTGTCACACTCCCCATGCGGGGACAGTCAGACTCCCTTTGCTGAAGGGTCACGCAGGACATGCTGAGTAACAGGGCATCTTAGCAATGCCAGGACTTCATGGCTTTCAGTGAGTGGCACACGCAGTGGCATTTTGGCAAATATAGGGCCATGGTTTATAAAGGGAAGGGCTTGCCTTAGACTTGGTTGAAGAAGACAAAATCTTATATACTTCAAAAGCAAGTAACATTATTTTCTAGTGTATAAAACTAGTTAAGAGTATAGATGCTTTTTATAAAAAGTAGCATCATATTATTTACTTCTGACATATGTGAAAGTTAAAAACAATAATGATATGCTACAGTATTTTGTGACTAAACGAATGAGCTGAGTTGAAACATACCCTGGATTACTATTTTCATGACATCTTCCCCACCCTCCATCCCCAATCATCCATTGATCTCCTTCTCCTGAAAAACATGCATAGGCCAAGTAGATGTGAACCATGGTACATACATACTAAGTCTAAATCGAAAATTAACTTTGGATGATGATTGTGCTTAGCCAGAAAAAAAAATTTATCCTATGACTTGAAGTATCCACTTTCCATGTGTCTTCCATGGTCCCTGAAGATGGGACAGGACCTGGCAGTGCTCCATTCTATTACCTAGAAGGTTGCCACGAGTCTGAGCCAATCAGTGCCAACTATCAACAACCAGGCCACATACAAGGATCAAGTTCCCCCTGCCCTTCTTCCTGCTCTTGGCAGCCTGGTACCACGTTGCTGTTTACTCAACTGTAGTGCTGCATCTCTATGATCATCTGTGGAACCAGTATGGTTAAGGGAAGCAAGCACTATCTTTGAGGTCAGATCTTGTTCCAGATTCTTTACCACCCTTTTATGTTTGGCGATTACATAACATCAGGCAATCTGCTAAGCATCCTGCATTTTTAGCCATACAACAGAAAGACCAATAGGTGCTCTAGAATTGTGAAAATTATTGCCAACGTTTTCAAGCACAATCACTGAGTGGCACATGAAAGAAGCACAAACTCGGGAGTTTGTCCTGGTCAGCATGCTCCAGGAGAAGCTTCTGTATGAGTCTCACCAGAAACTAAAAGCTAGCTTTTTGAACAAGTCTATCTAGCATTCACAGTTATCTCTGCAGGAGAAACAAAATAGTCCCCAAATTCCAATTTTGGGTAAAAGAATGTGGTTCTTTACCAAGTTGCCCAGAAGCACAGCAAGATTGTTGAGGTGGACATCATTATTGAGAAAGAATGACAACAATGGCTGTTGGTCAGAAAAGCCTCCTAAAAGGAGGTATTAACATTATATGGAGTAAAGTAGAAGATTATTAAATTTAAAAGAAACTCTAATGTGTTTTTCTAGGAAGATGTGCCCTTTTGCATTGCTTCTTAGTGTCTAAGAATTCCAGCTGTTTCACAACGTTGGCAATACTTGATCTTGTCAGATTTCTAAAATTTAGCCATCTCAATAAATATGTAATGGAACCTACAAGAGCAACATATGAAAATCTATTGAATGCCTACATACTAATATGGAGAACTCTGAGAAGAAAATCGAGAAAGCAATACCATTTGCAATGGCTACACCCCTCATAATGGAATAGTTCACAATAAACCTAACCAAAGAAACTCAAGACAGGTACAAAGATAACTGAAGACCACTACTACAAAATACTAAAAGAGACATATAACTGAAAGAATATTCCACATTTATGGATAAAACAAAGCATCAAGAAAAAAACTTACCACCATTAAGTTAATTCTGATTCACAGTGACCCTAGAGTACATGGTTGATCACTCCCTGTGAGTTTCTGAGACTGTAACTTTTTTTAAACACTTGCCTTTTCCCTGGGAGATACTATTGGTTTTGAACTGCTGACCTTGCAGTTAGAAGCCCAATTCATAATCATTATGCATTGAGCTACATGTGTTCTTGCATGGATGGCTTAATATTGTGAAAATGTCAATACTACCTGTGTATATTGATAGGATTAATGGATTAAGGTATAGGAGTTCACATAAGTATAGAATATTTTTTTGTCTTTTTCACTTATAGAATGTTATATCTAAATGAGCATGTCACAATTTTTAAATGTATGAATACTAATTTTATCCTGTTAGGTGCAGATATGATCTTATTCTCATTGGTTTGAAAATTTTTATATGGCTAAAGAGTTGTGTGAAAGTGTCAAGTTGGTAAGGAGTGGTAACTATATAATCTGTTCTCAACTTCAGACTATTAAGAGTGAAGGGGTGTTTAGTCCATCAATTAGGTCATAGCGGCTGAGCCCCGGTGTCTGTAAGTGGTTCAGTGCGGGACTGCCGCCCACGGGCTTGGCAGTTCAAATCCAGCGGCAGCGGAGGCTCTCGGGAGCAGTATTGGGTAGCTCCCACGACCACCAGAGGGCAGTGATTCCCCGCCAAAAAAAAAAAACAGATCATAGCTTGATGACTCATTTGGAAGCACTAAAGGGATAAGTAGCTCGCTGGTGACTAGATATAGTCTCACTCCCTGTGAGACATTCCTGTTGATGAGAGACATTCAGATCCATTGATAGAATCAGATCCCTGGAGTTGGAAGAGAACCCTGGATAACATACTATCCCAATCTATGGATCCAATGCAATTCTGATCCAAATTATGACTTCATTTCTTAAAGAAATGGTGGGGGGCAGAATCTATGGAGAGGGAAGACACTCAAACTAAGCAAAGATTTTTTTTTTAAGGAAAAGAAAAAAGTAAACGGCATCACACTACTACTCAAAGTCTACTACACAGACACAGTAGTTAAAGTATAATGATACATACCGAGGTTAATGGGACAAAATGGGGAGTCCAAAAAATAAATTCAACAATTTACAGACAACACATCTGCAACAAAGACCTAAGAACTTTAAATTGGAAAGAGTTCCTTCGACAATTGGTTCTGGAAAAATTGGAATTTCCATCAGTTGAATAATGAAATGGAACCTGAACCTCAACTCATATAGGAAAACAAACTTAATATTGATGAAAGACCTAAATGTAAATCCCAGAGCTATAAAGATCATCCATGAGAAAAGGGACAAACTTAAGGGCATAGGCATACTATCAAATATCACAAAGGAAACACACTCAGTAGATGACAAAATAATGATTGAGACCTACTAAAAATAAGATACTTATGGGTATCAAAAGACATAATCACAAGAATAAAGAGAGGGAGCAATTGACCGCTACATGATGAACTAGATTCTGAGCTCCAAGGCTTATAGAAAATTACAAAACCTCAATACGATAAAATTAACAATCCAATTAAAAAGTGAGCAAAGAAGATAAGCAGACAGTTCATCAAAGACAATATTCAAATGGCCAACAAACATATGAAGAAGTGGTCATGAGCACAAGTCATCTGGGAGATGCAAATCAAAATGAGTCCAACTTATACCAACATTGACCTTGAAGTTCAATAGGACAAAAAAAAATAACAAACGCTGCAGAATTGCAGAGGGCTCAAACACTCATGCACTGTGGGTGGAGCTGTCAATATATATAACCACTGTTGAAAGTGATATGGTCCCATCTCAAACAATTGGGAACAGAAATGGTCCATATGGTCCAGCAATCCCTGTGCTGAGTCTAGAGCCTAAAGAAGAAAGAGTCCTAACACAAGCAGGCATACAGACACTCATGCTCAGTGCTCCACAATTTACAGTAGCAAGAAGATGGAAAAAACCTAAATGCCCATACAGTAGCAAAACAGACAAAGAAACTCTGGTACATGGAATACTATGCTTTGCTAAAAACAAACAAGCAAACAAACAAAAAACCCCAGACAAAACCATAAAGCATTTTATGATACAGATAGACCTTGAGAAAACCATGTTGAGTGAAATTAGTCAGGGCCCAAAAGACAAATATTCTGGTACCACTGCAAAAATATAATTAAGATAAAGACATTCATACCAAAGGGAAATGACTTGGGGAGCTGTCAAGTGGGAGAGGGCAAGGAAGGGAAGAGGCAGCAATGGTCTATACTGTCGATGGTTGATAACTTGGGTGTAATGGAAAGCAGCAGTCTACCAGAGGCAGAAGAGAAGTCAAGGACTGGGTGAAGGGTAAACTACTGGGGGATTGATTAATACTTTAAACTGCTGAATGCAAGTTGATTCTCTGAAATGAAAACCAAAAGCCACACCAAACTCATTGCCATTGAGTCTCTGCCGATTCATAGTGACCATATAAGATAGGGTAGAACTGGCCCTGTGGGGCTCCCAAACTGCAATTCTCTACCCAGGAGTAGAGAGCATCATCTTTCTTCCATGGAGTGACTGATCACTTAGACTCACTGGCTGTGTGGTTAGCAATGCAATGCATAACCCCTACACCACCAAGGTTCCTGTCTGAAATGTAAATGTAAACATCCCCCACCACCTGACTTACCATTTAAAATGGAGGTGGTGGTGGTGGTGGTAGTGGTAGTGATATATCATTGTGGCTCAAACTTAAATTTCTCTCATGATTAAAGATATGTATCATCTTTTCATGTGCTCCTTTACCACTCATACATGTGGGCAAGTCAGAAAGCATTGCTACAAGAACATAGAAACCTTTATCTAAGAGAAATATAAAAATGTGAAGCTGTCACTTATGGATTTGCTTAAGTATCTACACACTTTTGATGGGGGTGTTTCCATCTCTCTAATTCTTCACTGAATAACTCTGCACTCTGATTTCCTCCCAGTTTATACCTTTATACTATGAACTGCAAGAAGAATAAACTCATCTGTCTTGGATGGTGTACAAGCAGAATTCTCCTTGAAAGCAAGGAGACCAGTACCTGAGAAAGGACATCATGCTTGGTAAAATGGAAGATCAAAAAAAAAAAGAGGAGGATTGTCAAGCGGGTGGATTGACACTGTGGCTGCAGACATGCACTGAAACATGGCGATGAGCAGCAGGAGGACACAGGACCAGCCAAGGTTTAGTCTTGTTGTTCCTGCATTGCTGTGAGTCAGAACCTGCTCTTTGGCATCTAAAGCTACAGCAATGTTCTGAATTTGATACCATTCTTTTTCTCATTGAGACATTTTTATTTTTGAAAAAGAAAACATCGGCACTCTTTACAACACAATTATTGATTTTAATGGTAGCTTGATATTTAATTTACAGAAACTGAATTTTATTCTCTATCTTAGAAATATATGTTCCTTTGAAGTGAGGATGGCAAGAACTACCCTCGTACACTTTGAAAATATTAAAGAAGGGATGAGTCCCCAGAGAAGGACATCATTCTTGGTCAAGAAGAAGGGAGCAAAAAAGAGGGAGCTCATCAACAAGATGGATTAAGACCGCAGCTGCAACAATGGGCTTAGACATAGTAACAATTGATGGGAGATCACAGGACCACTCCATTGTACTTGGGGTCACTAGGCACCGAAATTTGCTCAATGACACCTAATAGCAATATTTTTATTTAAAACCTGCGCAGCCCTATATTAATAAAACTACTAGAATGCATTAGATATTTGATGTTTTAAAACTATGTCTTAGACTATTGGATTTCAAAATGCCTTCACAAATATAACCCAAGATTTTAATTTAGAGGAATCGTGTGTATGTGTGTGTGTGTGTGAACACACATTCAAAATCTAAACACGAACAACTCAAACATTTGCAGACATAAATTATGGAAGCAATGTTCATAGCCAAATGCTGAGCAATCACATGTTAGCACATTATGTCATAGGTCTCAAAATATCTTTCTGATGAAGAAGTCCTTTTTCTCTTTTTCTCCTCAGCAATAAATGTTGCAACATTGTTTATCAAAAGAACAAATATAAAAGAGGATATTACTTTGAAGAAAAGATGGATAGATCTTCTGGTAAGCTACAGCTTGAGGAGCAATATCCTAAATTTCAAATTCCTAGGGGATGAGGAAATGAAGAAAACAATTCAACTCTTGAGAAAATTTCCAAGCCAACTTTGATCTCAACTCTGGGAAGTTACCAGTGGGAAGTGTGTGTTTAGATGGCGCAATGAGCCTGGATTAAAAGACTTCCAGGGGATACACTAAGATTATTGGGATTTGTTTTTTTGTATCTTTGTTTCTTTTTCTTTTTACAAAATGTTCAGTAATAAATAATGGAAGTCTTTGTACTATTAACTTAAAAGAATCCTTGGTTTTTGAAGCAGCTCTGAGGATGTGATTGGTATGTCATAGGATAACTTATAACATATGTAACGGTTGTTCACACTACCGAACCTTGATCCTAGAACACATGATACACCCAGTTGGCAGTGACACGCAGGGTTTACAAATTGTACATTCTACTTGACATGATTGATATTTGGAATGATGAGATTCATATAATAAATCCCAGCTAATAAGAATAATAATAAAAAGAGTCGAATGGAAAAATAAATGAGATGAGCTAAATAGTGTATGAGATTCCTTCTGTCCACAGTGACCTGCTCATTACTGGTAATCTCTGCTTTGCAAATAGGGACCACTCCTGAATTCTTAGGTCTTTACTCAGAGATTATGGGCAAGTCAGAGCAGGTGCATACCGTTTTTATGCAAGAAAAAGATTGAAAACCTTATTTTTTAAAAAAACAATTTAAAAGCATCAAGTGTGGCAAGTAAAGAAGATTGTGATGAGAATCTTGTTGCATAGAGGTTAATTCCATCATTTCAGAATGTTACAGGACACTACAGGGCAAGAAGGTGGTATCGGTGAACAGGGCATTCATAACCTGGGGATCGCCTGCACATCCTGTTAACTAGTCCATAAGCAGGAAGCCCTGCTGGTACAATGGTTAAGAGTTGCACTGCCCAACAGAAAGCTCCATGGTTCCAATTCACAAAACACCCTCCAGAGGAGAAAAACACAGCAGTCAGCTTCCACGAGACATTTACAAACCTAATGGGGCTCTTCTACTTTGTCTCATAGGATTGTCATGAGTCTGAGCGTACTTGTTCACAATGGGTTTGACTCAGTAATCATAGTCCAGCAAATATGTAAAATCTCAGCACTAATAAAAAATATAAAGCATACCAAGAACTGAATCCTGGGACTATTTGTTCGATGGATATTGTGGGGACTCAGCGAGTAAAAGGCAGCGGCCATGGGATCCCAGTCCACTTTCAATAAACGTATTATCTTAATACTGCATAATTGTGGATGGTCAAAGCATAATTTTTATCCAACTGATATGTTCTACCTAAGCTCTTACCCCTTATTGGATAAGAAATAACTTCCTATTCTCTAGAAGCAACTGGAAAACAATTGAGATGGTAGTTTGTGTGGTAATTGAACAATTTTGTGTCAACTGGATAATAAAATGAAGGGGTGGAAATTAGCCTGTCAATCAGGTCCCAGCTGGATGAAGCCTCCTTGTGGGCATGGCCTAATCATGAGGCTTCTGGGAATTTCCTCTCTTTTCTTCCTGGAGAAGGGCCACACTCTCTCCACTTCACATTCCTGTTGCCATGCCACAAGGAGCCATGCTGATGGCAGCCAGAGCCCTGGAGTTGGGGGAACCACTTAGAGACCCATGCCAGCATTGAGATGCTTCCACCCCACTGGATGCACAAGACTTTTCACCCACCGGCCTGTGATCTTCCTGTATCCGGCATCATTGCAACCTCTGCATGAGTCTAAAGAGGGATTTATGGATAGTATCAGACATGCAGGGTAATATCGGACTTATGGACTTGATCTGGGCTGAGCGGTTTGTTTTCTCCACATACAGTTGCTTTATGGTATAAAGCTTTCCCATGTGTATCTCTGGATTTGTTGTTCTGGTCAACTCAATCTAACACAATGGTCTTGATCGGGAATATATGAAAAAGAAACGACTCACTCGCATCAAGTACCATCCTGACTCAAAGCAACCCTCGGTGGAATTTTGCAAATGAAACTGTTAACAAGAGTAGAAAGCCTAGTTTTTTTTCTGTCGTGGATGTACTGGGGGTTTTGAACTGCTGACCGTTTGGATAGCAGCCCAATGTGTAAGCACTATACCACCAGGAATATATCAGGGGACTTCAAAAATTTGAGGAAAATTTGAGTAGAAATATGAGCAATTTTGACCCCACTAACTCCTTGAAGCCTCCTCATGTATGTGCATGCTCACACTTTCCGTAATGTAAAATCCATACAGAGGGCAGAGTCTACTACAGATCTGCAGATACAGGTGCACACTTTTAAGGAGAGAGAAAAACAAAAACACAAACCATGGATAAGCTACATTGGACACTAAGATATTTTGATTGCTGAGTTAAAACTCTTGTGAGACTTTTGCACACCCTGGGAGACAAAGCAGCTGACAAGACACATGGGCCCACCCTGATGCAGCAAGAAACCTGGACCTAGAGAAGCCACGTGGAGACTCTTGCCAGCGCTGAAACGCTTACAACACCACTGGATCCAAAGACTTTCTACTCACTGGCTTATAATAGTTCTGCATTTGGCATCATTGCACGGCTTTCATGAGTCTGAGGAGGGCTTTATAGATTGATATCAGACATATGTCTAATATTGGACTTATGACCTTGGACTGGACTGGGATGAGATGTTTTCTCATTGTTCAATTCCTCTTGTATATAAACCTCTCCCTTATATACATATGAGTGTCTCCACATATTTGTTTTTTCTTTTTGGGCAATCACTGCTCTCTGGTGGTGGGAGTAGGAGGCCCAGCCCCACTGCAGTACCGCGCACAACCACTACGCCACCGGGGCTCAGCCCCTACATTTGTTTTTTCTAGTCTACCCAGACTAACATATTTGTACAATGTATTTGTTGTAAATTTTAACATACAAATAAGTAAGGTCTAACACTAACCAATACAAATTCTATGTACACTAAAAAAAACCCTCTTATATGACTCTTGTTTAGACTATAGGGTTTTTTTTAATGAAAGCATTTTCTTTCATTTTTCAAGAAAATATGTGCCATGGTCAGACCCTCTGGGGATGAATCTTCCTGTTCTCTCATGAGTCTCATTTTCTTATCTAGGCCCTTTCTGGTTCTGCGCAATCCATAGGAATCTGGTAGACAGAGGGGGAGGAAGGGGAAAGCACTCATGCCCATATGGCTTCTGAATCATCAGCCTGCAGACCAACCCTGGGAGCACTGACGGGCTGAGTCAGAGACCTGCTTGGCCATTAGGAGTCTCAGAAGTCTGGGGGGAGTAACAGGCCATCTGCTCTCACCTCAGAGCTATTGACTTTACTACCCTTAAAAAATGTGCCATATCTGAATATTAATGGTACTGTTAATCACCAAATATATTTCTTTTGCTTACTCACTGTTTTATTGAGTGAAGTTGAGTTTAAAACATGAAATTTTTATTTATCAACCACTATTTATCAAAAACAGGAACGAAGCACAGCAGTACATAAAGAAAGCACCCTAGGACTATTTGGTTCCCACTAAAGAGTCCCTCAGGATCCTCTGTGGCATTGTTGGGTAAACATGAGAGTTAACTACAAAGTCAGTGGTTCAAATTCACCAGCCAATCCTGGAAGAAAGAGGAGGCTATCTGCTCCAGTAAAGACCTGCAGTCTCAGAAACAGTCACTATGAGTCCGAAAAGATTCTAGCCATGAGAAGAAAAAAAATCCTTAAAGGCTGTATGGGGTTAACATGCTCAGCTACTACGGAAGAGATAGAAGATTTGAGTTTACACTTATTAGAAAAGCTGCCTTAAGGTTTACTTCAGAAAAATCAGTCACTGAAAACCCTGTGGAAGTCAGATCATTGCAGACACACGTGGTACAACAATTACAAATAACTGAGTTGCAAATAACTGATCAGTAATTGTTCCTTTAAGTATCACTATTTGGTAAAACTGAAACTTGGTTCCTTCTCTCTGTTATTAAAATTATTAGGATGATAACTTCTTGTTAATTGAAATGCAGATACTTGTTTTTGAAAAGAAAAATGAAAATAATTGAAAAGGGAGAGTTTTCTTATTTTATGATTCAAGATTATTTAATCCTCTGCCAATGAATCATTAATAATTTCTCCATACAAATCAGGACAACAAAGAAAATGAAGCCGGGAGATCTTATGGTCGACATCATAAGAATAGAAGGAAAAATCATTGTTTTATGAGATTTGTGAATTGCAGATTGATGCATTTGAAAGCAAACTAGTCCTCTGTTGGGTTTTGAAAAAACATATATTCTTACTAAACTCTACCTAATATACACTTTCTAAAGATTTTTTCCAATAGGCAGGATGTCTTTTCATCTTAGTATATGTATCAGTACATAATTTTTTAAAATTTTAGCCCCAAATACCGATTTTTGATTCTCTCTTCCTGGCTTCTGTTTTTGGTGCTGTATCAATACAGACTTAACTGTTTTCAACTGTTAGATTGTCAGCATATCTCCTCTGAAGCCCAAAATCCACCAGGGAATTTGCCATGGGGCGAGCAGGGGCTGAGGGCCACGTCCATTTTTCAGGGATAGAAGAGTATCACAGGCACATCATGGCTGTTGTTAGGTATCTTGGAGTCAGCGCCAAGCAAGAGCAAGCCTGAACGCACAACAGAACAGAACCTTCACACGCCTGTTCCTAAGTCGGAGCCCACGGCTGCCCCTACTGCGCCCATTGATCTCATCCAGGGCCTTCTTCTTTTTCACTGCCCTCCACTTTACCAAACACGATGTCCTTCTCCAGGTACTGGTCTAACCTGACAATAGGTCCAAAGTGTACATATTATACAATTTGTATGAAGTCTTGCCATCCTTTCCTTTAAGGAGCAATCTGGACTTACTTTTTCCAATACAGATCGACTTATACTTTGGCAGTCTGTGGTACTTTCAATACTCTTCTCCAGCAACATAATTCAAATACATCCATCCTTCTTCAATCTTCTTTATTCAATGTCCAATTTTCATTTGCATATGATACAATGGAGAATACGAGGACTTGGGCCAGGTGCAATGTAGCTTTCAAAATAACATCTTTGCTCGTTCATACTCTACAGAGTTCTTATGCAGTCAGTTTACTTAATGCAATATGTCAGCTTCTCGGCCTTTGAGGTAAGATCAAATGTAGTACCGAATGCCATGTCCAAAGATCCAAATATCCAAACATCCAAAGATCCAAAGATCTCTCAACTGCTGCCTCCACGAGCACCGATTGTGGGTCCGAGCAAGATGAAATCCTTAAGGAATCCAATGATTTCTCCAGTGAGCAAGATGTTACCTACTGGTCCAGTTGTGAGGATTTTGATCTTCATTACATTGCATTGTGAAACATACTGATGGCAACAATCCTTGGTCTTCATCAATAAGTACTTCAATTCCTCCTCAATTTTAGCAAGCAAGGTTGTGTCATCTGCATGGGGCAATGTGACAGATGGTTAATAAACCTTCCTCCAAACCTGATGCCACACTCTTCTTCATATCATCCAGCTTCTCTGATGATTTACAAAGTAGATAATTTGAACATGTGTGGTGAGAGGATGCAACCTGACACCCCTCTTCTGATTTTACACCAGGTAGTGTTCTCTTGTTCTATTTGCACAACTGACTCCTGATGCATGTACAAGTTCTGAATGAGCACAATGAAGTGTTGTGGAATTCTCTTTTTTTCTCAAAGTTATCCACCATTTATTATGGTCCACACAGTCAAATGCCTATTTCTAGTCAATGAAACACAAGTAAACATCTTTCTAGTATTCTCTGCCTTGAGAAAAGATCCATCTGACATAGGCAATGATATCCCTCTTCCTTGTTCTCTTCTGAATCTGCCCTGAACTTCTGGAAGGTCTCTGTAATGCAATACTACAACCATTGTTGGATGATCGTAAGCAAAATTTTACTTGTGTTCAATATCAAAGATATCATTATAAAGTTTAAGCATTCTGTTGGGCATTCTGTGGAATGGGCAATACGGATTTCTTCCAGTCACTTGGCCAAGTAACTATCTTTCAAATTTCCTGGCATAGGCCATTGAGTGCTTCCAGTGCTTCTCCCGCTTTCTGAAACATTTGAATGGGTATTCTGTCAAATCCTGGAGCCTGGTTTTTGGCTAAGGCCTTCAGTGCAGTTTGAACCTCTTCCTTCACTACCGTGGATGCTTGCCCATATACTCACTCTTGAAATGTTAGACTGCCGACTCGTTCGACTAGTTCTTTTTAGTACAGAGAGTTGCATAATGTCCTTTAATCTGCCCCAAATGTAACCTGAGCTGTGAAACTAAAACTAACAATGCCCACCACACTGACCATTCCCCTACCTGTGGTGAGAGACCAGTAAAAGTATATTGCTTTCAGGTATGATCAGATGAACCCACAGGGTAAAGAGTTCATTTTCCCCCAACTTCAAGCTTGCTTTGAAGGGTGATTCAAAATTGCATGGCAAATTCAAATGAGTGGCCTAGGCTGGAATGCGATGAGGGCATGTTATCCAAAGATCCTTCCCCCACTCCTCCGCGCGCTCCCCGCCCACCCCCGCCGGAGAAAGCCCTAGTGGTTGCCATGCAGACAACCCCCGCTATTGTTGGGTGTTAAGTGAAATTGACTGGCTGTCCTGGGGCAGGCGACCTGGGCACTTAGCTGCTGAGATTTGGGAGCTCCAGCAGATGTTGTCTGGAGTGAGCCCAAAACAAGCATGAACTTAATGCCAGAAAAGTGCAGTGGCCAAAGCCATTCTAGGCATGACTCCTGCTCTTTGTATTCTCTCCATCTCTTTCCTCCAATTTGACACATGTCCAGAAGGCCACATGGTTGCAACTTCCGTCTACTTAACAGTAATAAAAATTAACATGAATGTGAAATGGCAATACGTATGTTAGTTCGTATTAACAGTCTCTGCCCCAAAACTATCCTAGGTGAGCAAAGTGTCTGGCCAAGAGAAATTAATTGATTTTAGAAATGAAAGTGTTCCCACACTAAATGACTATGCCTGTCTGCTTATCTAAGGAGTGGACGTGAACCCGCGGACTCCCAGGATGCTCGGGAGCTGCCCTGCCGGCTCCCATCCTGACTACAGAGACCAGAGCGAGGTTAGCGGAGGAGGACGAGACAGTTAGAGGACATGTGCCTAGAAGCGTTCTCTAATTCTTCATGTTTTTATTAAAACATTGTTTAATAAAACAATGGTTAATTAAAATTGCTTTTAAGCACTTGGTGACAAATGTCTCGTGCAGAGAGGTGCTGCCGCTCTTATTACCAATTGGCTGAAGAAATTCAATGTAATAAGGCAGACAGCTAAGGTTGCCAGTAGAGGAAGATAACTGGAGAGCTATTATTATTATTATTATTATTATTATTATTATTATTATTATTATTTCATGTGAAAGGGGTTTCATTTGGGGGAATGAGGTGAGGCAGGGGTGATATTAGGGAAATGGGTTTTTTTTGTTTGCTTTTCTTTTGCTAGAAGCTCTTTGGTTCAATATACTTTCAATCCACTTTATTTACATGATAATAATTTGTATTCACAAATAAAGAGTACAAGGGCATAGGTTTCTGTTGTTGTTGCTGTTTTCACGTGTTGTGCTTGGAGTCAGCTGGGACTCACAATAGCCCCGGGTCCAGCATACTGAGCGGCTGCCAGGTCCTACAACACTCTCATGATTGTCATGCCTGAGCCTACTGTGGCAGCCACTGTGTCGGTCCATCTTGTAGATGGTCCTATCTTTTTCACTCCCCTCTACTTGACCAAGCATAATGTCCATCTCCAGAGACTTGTCTCTCCTGACAAATATGTCCAAATTACATAAGAAGTCTAGTCATCCTTGCCTCTAAGGAGTATTCTGGCTGTACTTCCAAGACACATTTATTTGTTCTTTTGCCCATGGTTATTTCAGTATTCTTTACCATCACCATCAGACACCTCCATTGTTGTCTGACCTTCTTGATTCAATGCCCAACTTTCATGTGGCTATGAGACCCTTGAAAACACCATGGCTTTAGGTCAGGCACACTTAATCTTCAAGGTAACGTCCTTGCTTTTCAACACTTTAAAGATATCTTCTTCAGAAGATTTGCCCAATGAAATTTGCCATTTTAGCTCTTGATTACCGCTCCCATCAGCATTGATTGAGGATCCATGGAAAACAAAATCCTAGACAACTTCTTTAATGTTGATGCTATCTGTTGGTCCAGTTATGAGGAGTCTGGTCTTCATTCCACTGAGCTGTATTCCATATTGAATGCTGCAATCCTTGATTGGCTTGTGCTTCAAGGTTTCCTCACTTTCAGCAAGAAAAATTGTGTCATCTGCATCTAGCAAGTCATTAAGCCTTCCTAACCCTGATGCATAATTCTTCTTCATATAATCCAGTTTCTCTTCCTATTTACTCAGCATACAGATTGACTAATGTGATGAGAGGACACGACCCGGATACATACTTTCCCTGATTTTAAACTCTATTCTGCTCACACAACTACCTCTTGATCCAAGTACAATTTCACAACATACAAGGTAATGTTCTAGAGTTCTTGATCTTCTCATGGCTATCCATAGTTTGTTCTCATCTACACAGTCAAATGTCTTGGCATAGTCAATAAAACACAAGTAAACCTCTTTCTGGAATTCTCTGCTTTCAGCCAAGACCCATCAGATATCGGCCACAATACCCATTGTTCTACTCCCTCTTCTGAAAATCTTGCCTGAACCCCTGGCAGCTCCTTGCAACTGTTGTAGGATGAGTTTCAGCAAAAATTTACTTGATAACCCTTGTTTCATGTTTGTTGCCAAATCTGGACTGAGATTAAAATCCAGCTTTAAATTCCTCAGGCAGCTTAAAATCCAGGATGGAAAGACTTTATCTCACATATTTTGGACATGTTATTAGGAAATAGCAAGCCCGATTCAGTCTCCTTCTGCTAGGTTTCTGGGATGGTTGATCTCAGTTCTTGCTGGAGGAATTCACACAGCAGAAGCACATCTGTGATCCAAGTAACTCCTGGACGAGACGACCCTGATCTCAACAGACAGGTCCATGCACAGTGTGGACAGGAAACCTGGAGCCAGGGGGGACGTTATTGCTGACACAGCCTTATCGCTATTTTTATGATTTTTTTACAGGGGCTGGGAGCCCATCATAGACAAATTAAATCAGAGTCTTTGGAGGTGGGTTTCACAGGTGTTTTACAAGGTCCCCAGGGGATTCAAGTGAGCAGTCAGGATTTAAAGCAGCTTTTGTTCAGTTGTGACATCCTCCACTTGCAAGAGAATGCACAACAATGCCTTAGGAAGGAAAGGAGGCTGCTGTTGATTTTATATATGTTAAGAAAGCATCATTTTTTGGGTTGTGTGTGTGTGAGCTATCAAATGATGAGTGAAATGATCTTTAATGATTTTTGTATAAGTTCTTATTTGATTATTTCTTTAAAGTAAAGATCATTGGTATAGAAAACAAGGCAAAATTTTAGTCAAAATTTTGTTTCAAAAGGCCATAAAATAAAAAACTTTTCATATCTAGTGCTATATCATCCATATAAACTTTATTAAATAGCTATCTTACTCAAGCAATAATGGTTTACATAATAAAAGCAAATTGATGATTTGGGAGGCAAATATTTTACATTTAGTAATCTGCTTCCCTGGATGTATTGAGGACTTCCTGCAACACTGAAACATACAAATGTCCTGTAGTTCTTAAATGCTTCCTTTCCCCTCCAATATCATGATCTCAATTCTACCGTACCAATCAGGTTGGACCAAAGGATGTACACAGATAGGAGCTGGAAACACAGGGAATCCAGGACAGATGATTCCTTCAGGACCAGTGGTAAGAGTGGTGATACCAGGAGGGTGCAGGGAAGATGGGGTAGAAAGGGGGAACCAATTACAAGAATCTACATATAACCTCCTTCCTGGGTGTCATACAACAAAAAAGTGGATGAAGGGCGATGTCAGACAGTGTAAGACATGAAAAAATAATAACATAAATTATGAAGGTCTCATGAGGGAACAGGGAGTGGAGAGGGAGGGGGGGAAATGAGAAGCTGATACAAAGGGCTCAAGTAGAAAGCAAATGTTTTGAGAATGATGAGGACAACAAATGTACAAATGTGCTTGATATAATGGATTGATGTATGGATTGTGATAAGAGTTGTAAGCGCCCCAATAAAATGATTTTTAAAAGTAAATAAATAAACTTAATAAGAAACCAGATTCCTTAGAGCTAGGAATATATAAATATATATACACATATATATCACATAAACTTGTGTATAAGCTGAATTTTTCAGCACATTTTAATGCAGTTTTTGTGGTAAAGTTAGGTGCCTCGGCTGATATTTGAGTTGGCTTATACTCAAGTATATAAGCTATGTATAGCTGATAAGGATCTGCTTATAAGGAGCTGGAGTAATTCATAGTGTTTTCTAATAAAAAGAAACAGAAAGACTAGTATCTTTTGAATGCTTGTCAGATTGCAAGCACTATAGGGGGAAAGATGAGGCTATCTAGTCCTGTATATATTTATAGCCTCTGAAACCAGATATGTTATACTTCAAATGAGAATAAAAAGCAGTATATGCAGTAAATATGAGCATTTTGTTAGATATCATCTCTCTCATGAATCTAAGATGAGGTCTGATTTGGAGTCCCTGGCTTAGAATCAAGAACACAACGAGGGCACAAAAAGGACAGTGTTGTCATCTCTCCTCCATGTGCAATCATGTGTACTTTGTTGTTCTTAGGCAACACTGTGTGGTCCAAGACCAAACCTGGACATTGGCTTGTTTTATGAAGTTGCTTAGTGGTGGCTCAGCCAGTTTTCAGATAATCTGGGGGAGGGAGCATGAGAGACTTGGCTTGGATCAGACTTGGCTGCATCTGATTAAGGCATCACAAGATTAACTAGACATCAGAAGCAACACTCTGGTTGAGAACAGTAAAATAAGTTGAGGTGATCATTTTGACCTTGATTCCTGGAAAATGAGTCTACAAGGGCAAAAAGATTGATTATGAACTTTATATGGGTTTTTTACTTTTAGACTTTAATTCTCCCGGGAGGTTGATAATGGGATGGTCTTTTATGCATATTTGGTGGACCTTATCGTTATTTGGGGATTTTGTTTGGGGATTATTTGGTAGATTTTATTATTATTTCACTTATTTGCCCAATAGGGTTAAAAAGAAAATCCTGGGATTGTAGCAAGGGATGAGCATGGGAAAAGGGAGAGTATTTTTCTCTCTGCTTTTATTTATTTATTATATAAATGTAGTACTTTTTTCATAAAACTGGAATATTTCTAATGTAACCTGATGGGTGAGTTTTAGAAGAGAAACTGGACAACAGAAGTCCATCTCTCTCCTTTGTGTCCCAGATACAGGGAGCTCACATGAATGTTGACTCTGCTCAGAAGCTGTGTTGGAAGCTTTGTAAAAAGCTTTGCAAAAGCCCCAATTCTACACTGCTAGGACTTGTGGGTGAGATGGTGCACGTTGACTGGGGCTCCTGGCATCATGGCCTCAGAATTACAAAGTCAGAAACACACAGAGATGGTTGCTGGTAGGATGTGGGCAGAGCTCTATGGCTGTGGGCAGAGCTCTGCCATTGTGTCACCAACTATCTCATCAGGCAAACATTTCAGAGTCTTTCAAGGAAGTCAGATATGGGGATGAGTCATGAGAAAATGATGAGTTTCACTTGGCTTGGGCTTAAATTGAAGTGGAGTAAGGAATCCTAGGACCGAGAAAGATAGAGGGAGGGGACGAAAGGGCAGAGAGAGGCTGGACATCATCAGTATGGGTGATATTGCAGCTCCTGGAGTACAGAGAAATTATTGAAAAAATAAAACCATCAAGGATTGTTAAAGAATTATCCACAAGTGAAACTCATGGCTTTACCAAAAGACGATACCGAGCACCCGTGAAGCTATTCTCAAATATTGAAACAGCATCAATTTGTGATGTTTCAAAGAAAGCGTTTCTAAGAGAAAGAGCACAATAGTCAAAGTCCTGAGATGAACAAAGAGAAGTGGGCAGAAAATATGCCATTAGATCCACTGTAAAGGATGTATGCACAGACATGCTTTCAGGTTGCAAGATTGTTTCTTATTCTGACTGGAAGATACCAGGAGATACTGGTAGACAGATGAAATGGAATGTACGAGGAGTCTTTCTAGAAGTCAGTGCCAGCCTAGAGCCACAGTCTGTAGGTGTTTATTCTTAATCAAACCTCGATGGAGCTGCTTGTACCCAGTATGAAATATACATGACAATTTCACTGCCATACTGAGTCATTGCTGACCCATCACTATAGAATAAGATATATAGTCTACAAGATTATTTATGAAGATTATCCACAACTAGAGGCATTTCTCCTATTTTCACAGTTGTTGGGTGCCAACCCATAGCAACCTGATGCCCAGCAGAAGAAGGCGCTGCCAGGTACTGCCCCAGCCTCCCAAGGCTCTGTATGTTTGAGCCCCTCATTTCAGCCACTGGGTCAATCCATCTTGTGGCGGGTCTTTCTCTTTTTTTGCTCGCCCTCGCCTCTTCTGAGCACGATGTCCTTCTCAAGGGACAGCATGCTGTGTTGCTGGAAGATGGGTCACTGGTATTTCCCACACGAGCAGGGTCATCCAATGTGACCAGCTGCCAGTGTTGCTTCCAGACTAAGAACAGACAATGGAGGATTTGGCTTCCCCCAAAGTAGCCACTAAAAACCTTATGCACACCTTGTCTTCACTCTATCGTTCCAAATACTAGACATTTCAGCCATACACTAGAAAGGACCGTACATGTTACCACACAATGCAGCCCAAGAAGGATTACTACACACCTCCACACGAGGCAAAGAACTCAACCCACCACAAGGCAGAATCAACACTGAAGAGTCACATTATTTTACAGGAAGTTTGTAGACCCACTATTGACGAGCCACACTATTTTATATGAAGTTTGTAAATTTTCTGATCTAGTCACCTGTTGTTTAATATATACCTGGACATACTTTTTATAGATGCACAAGGCCAATAGGAAACAAACAAACCAAAATCTGTTGCCATTGAATTGATTTCAACTCAGAGACCCTACCTAACAGGAGAGAAATTCCCATAGTGTTTCCAAGGCTATAACTCTTCACAGAAACAGATCTTTTTTTTTTTCCATAAAGAAGTTAGTGAATTTGGACTTTCAACTTGTTAGTAGCTCAGTGTTTAACTATTTATATAGTCTTTTAAAAACAGATTTAGCATTAAAATCTTCCCTGGTGGTGTAGTGTGTTATGTCCTGAGCTGCTAACCTCAAGGTCAGTGGTTCAAACCCACAGTCACTCCGTGGGAGAAAGAGGGGCCTGTCCATTCCTGTAGAGGCTTAAAGTCCCAGAAGCTTAACATGACAGTTCTATTCCCAATACAGTGAATAAATAAACCTTTACTGACATTACTATGCATTTGAATTACTGTGTGTCTTTGCCAGTTTACACCTCTCATCTTGATGTAATTAATCACGAAAACTCTCTCTCCTCCCAAAATTTCCTCATTTGCATGTTAAAGAATATGGCCCCATTCCTCTCTTTCACTTTATTTCATCGCAAGATTCATTCTCTTCAGTGCTACTTGACAATCATAGTTGTCATAGTGCTCATACCCAGCGATTACAAAACAGATATTGCAAACTGGTCAAAATGTGTGGGCCTTCCAGAGTGTTGGGGCTTCTTTACTGAGGAATGCTGGTCAAGATAAATGTACAGAATAGAAATCACTAGACTGGTGATAATAGTTTCTGAGATTTAGTGGTATTCTGAAAGATTATAAAACCCTTGAGTAGAGATTGAGAAAGATATGTCATCAATAACCATGACAATGAATTATTATTTCAAAATTATTTATTTTTAAAAATGCCATCATAAGGGGAATGTTGAGTGAAAGCCCAAAGCCAATCTGTAATCAATTGAACAACCCTTACAGAAGGGTCATGGGGAGAAGACAGGCCAGGGTGCGGTGTAGCACCAATGAAACATACAGCATTCCTCTGGTTCTTTAATGCTTCCTCCTCCCACTATCGTCACCTTAACCTTTCCTTACAAATCTGGCTAGACCAGAGCATGTCCATGGGTACAGATAAGAGCTGGAAACACAGGAATAGAGGACAGATAAACTCCACAGGACCAATGTTAAGAGAATACTTAGGAGAGGAAGGGGAAGATGGAGGAAGGAAGGGGGGACCGATCCCAATGACCTATCTATAACCCCCTCGCAGGGGGATGAACCACAGACAAGGGGATAAAGGAAGACACCGAACAGTGCAAGACATGAAAAAAAATTATAAATTATCAAGGATTTATAAGAGAGGAAGGGGGAGAGGAAGGGAAAAGTGAGGAGCTGATACCAAGAGCTAAAGTAGAAAAAAAAATGCTTTGAAACCAGTGATGACAACATATGTACAAATGTGTTTGACACAATGGATGCATGTAGGGATTGTGGTAAGAGTTGTAGGAACCCCAAATAAAATGATTCTTTAAATTACATGAAACACACTTTAAATAAACAGTTATATAGTTTAATATAAATTAAAATTGTATATCACAAAAGAAATGTCATCATAACAAATATGCACTAAACATCAGTGTCATGATACCTTTTGAGGTTCAGAGGCACCCAAAACTTCATTAATGACTCAGATTTTAAAACCCCGTGTCCTCCAGTGAATTCTCACACCAGAAAGCTTAGGGAAAGCCGTCTCTTCTTTCTCCTGTGCAGCAGAGGATGGGTTCACACCACCCAACTTTTGATTCGCAGCCCAGTGCTGAGGCCCCTGGAAGACCAAAGTATCCTGCACCGTCTTAGCGAGGCTCAAAGATGCACAGCACTTCAACCCCAAATTCTGTTTCCAAATCCGACTTTTGCTCATGCCAGCATTTGGACTCCTTTTCCATAGTCCTCACTGCTGGTTTGTGTTGCTTCTGAGTCAGCAAGGAACTCTCCTAGCTTTGCTTTGTCTAATCAATGTTAACTTTGCTGTTTCAAGAGACAATCTACTGGGTAGGGTTATTACTTCTTCTCCTGACTGCAGATCATTTATATTAGATGATCCCAGACCCAACTGATCATCACGTTAAACTCCCAGACACAATTCTGGATTTTTGCGGTCAGAATATCTGAGGACAGACTCCAGGGTCCTGTGCTTTTTAGATGTCATTAGGGTTATGTTGATGTGCACACCTTGACATTGAAGTATGGCTTTTCTGTGTGCTGCATAGGGTCATTAAAGACCTCCATATTGTCAAATACAGGCCTGAATTCTCAGAATTCATCTCCTTGACCTACACGGAACTTTGGACACATTTAAAAATTATCCCTCTCTCTTTTGAAACATTTCTCTTTTGACCTTCTATCTTGCTTTTCTCTTATTCCTGGGGCCATCCAGTCAGTTCTGATGAATGGTACAACACAACCAAGCGTTGGCTCATTCTGTAGCATCTTCGCAATTCTGACATTTCATTCCATCATTGATCACCATCTCAATCCACATCCTTGATGGGCTTTCTCTTCCCTGCTTACCTTCTTCTCTACCAAACATGGTATCTTTCGCATGGATGACCTTGTCTTGTACCATGTCAGAAGGGCATGCAACAAAGGCTCACAATGCTCCATCCAAGGGAGCATTCTGGCTGCCTACTTTCCAGTACAGATTTGATCGTGGCATGGCCCATGTTCTACGCATAATTCAACGCATCTGTTCTTTACTCTTCACATTGCCCATTGCTGACATGCAGATGAGGCTATTAGAAATACCAGGGCCTGGGGTGGGTGCACTGTAATCCTCAAAGTGATATTCCCACTTCCTTACAAATCACTCCTTCTCACTCACCTTTTCTGTTCTCCGTGCATCTAAGTTTGCCAGAGATCCAGGGATCCTCCCATTGGACCTTTCGTCTTTTGTATCAAAACGTATCCCCTACACAATTTTATCCAATTACAGTTTTAAATATTATCTCTGTGATGACACCTTCTGCATTTGCATCTCCAATCTGGACCTCGCCAATCAAGATTTCATATCCCGCTGCTGTTGGGACCTCCAAGCATCACTGCCCTGCCCCGAAGGGCTGGTCCCTCAGTCTACTTCATCTCACATTTCCTGTTGTTCAGAATGAAGACTTTGCAAGACATCTTGACATTTTCTCTTTCATTACCACTTTTAGTACGCAAGAAAATTCGCCTGGATTTGCTAGGTTTCCTGGAAGGTTTTCCCTGACTCCTGCTTCTCCACGGTGAAAGAATTCACATGGCAGAACCACTTTTGTAAGTCCCAGTAACTTTTATGAGGGAAGATGATGTCTCAGGTAATACAGTCTCTGATAGTACAGCCTATCCCTGGAATGCATACAAGACCGGGGGGGACATGCAAGAGTGAAAGTGAAGGGGCATGGTTGAGGGTCTTGGCTGTTCTCAATGCAGTATTTAGGCACATGCATGCGGTGTTGTGGGTTTCCAGCGGGCATGCCTGATGGCCTTCAGCTGTATATCCAGGAGGCTTTAATCTGCAAATGCCCGGCTTTGGCTCCTGCTCATGGCCTCTAACGTGTGCCTGATTTGTTTCAAACCCTTTTATTGGGGCATGGCCAATTAACTTTCATTTAGCGTGGTCTCCAAATGAAGGAGGCAACCTTATTTATCCTTCCTTCATCTGCCTGCTTGTCAGATAGACACTTAAAATGTACCCAGAATATTTTAATACATAAAAAACTCTTATCATCCTTTGCTGTATTCAAAGGCACCACCGGTCTCTCATTTAGATGATTCCATCTTAGTCAACCAAGGGGTCTCTCTCCTGACACTTTCTTATCTCTTCTGCCGACTGATGCTGTGAAATAGGAGCTAAATAATTGAAGGGATGCTCTATCTGTGGCACAGCATTTCTGAAACGGTGATTAGCAAAAATATATTTCAGAAGGGGGTGTGATGATCAATCAAACAATGTTAAATAGTTTACTTAGAAGCATTATGTGTTTATATGCACCATGAATCAACAAGAGAAGTTTCCCCCAGGGATTTACCCCAAGCTCCTTGTGGAAGGGAAGGAGTGTTTGGGGGGAGGAGGTAAAGAATACTTGTTAAAATCTCATGGGATTGAGGTGGTGATGGTGGCGGTGGGTGCCTTTTCATTACTTCTCAGTGCCTTAAAGGCATATGTTTGTCACAGCAGGGCTGGGGCCATAGAGAGCACGAACCTCCCCAGAATTAACACCACAAGGGTCTGGGGATGGGGGAGAAGGATTGGAAGTACTGAAAGCAAAAGTTGTTGTGGTAGTTACATAATTTCATGTCATCTTGACATGTGGGGGTGTCAATCAGGTCACAGCCTGCTGGTGCCTACTGGTGGGCATGACCTCCTCATAGGCAGGGTCCTGGGAACCTCTCTCTCTGCTTTACTTTCCTACTGTTGATTGGGTCACTTGGGGGACTGCCAGAGCCACCTCCATTGGATTCACAGTGCTTCGTACCCACCGGTCAGGGATGCTCCTGCATTCTGCAGGACTGCGTGTGGCTTTGTGAGTCTGAAGAGGGACTTGGGGACTGGGATGGGGCTCACTGAGTTGGACTGGGCTGGGATGTTTTCTTGATAAATAAGGATCTCTTGAGATAAAGCTCTTTCTTACACAGAGATGAGTGCCCTTAGATTCATTTCTCTTGTCAACCTAGCCTAACACAGTAATCTAACATGTGAACTGCATAAATTCCAGAAACTATACCCAAAGAAACATTAGCTATTTCTCTCAAGTAATCTTCATATCTCTAGAGTTAACAAGATGTGAATATCCTGACACAATTGTCACTTCTAGTTTTATTTATGTTTTTCCTACTATATTTTATTATTCTCTTATAAAAGTGTTGGAGAATAGGAGATACACAAAATATCAAAAGATATTGACTATGGCAGTCTAAGAATTATCTTTCTGTAAAACAGAAAGAATTGGGAATAGCATATTAAAATTACTGTGAATGCATAACTGAACTAGGGGAGAAAAAGAGAATAGTCAGGTGCAAAAAAAAGAAAGACGAAAAAAGGAACAAACACGATGAATTCCAATCTGAGGGAAGTAAGCTGACATTGAAACTCAAATCTTTCCACTTAGAATATTTAATAATCTCTTAACCTGAGGCTCAACTTTAGTATTTTCTGAGCAGAAGGCACAATGTTTTGTGTAGACAACCAGTTGCAAACTGAGACTTTTTACATAAAGCCAGGAAAAAGCAATATGATAGTCTCTGAAATGAGCTGGGGGGGGGGGACATGGGGATCACTTTTAAGGAGAGACTACTGACAAAGACACTTATCTCTTCAGTCTGACTTTTTGAATAGTTTTTAAACACTCACTGAGAATTCATATCCTCACACCTCATAAAGATTGGGAATGTAGATTCATGCTATCTATTTCTCTGAAGACACCTTAAATTCTAGAATTAACTTCAGTGAGTCCCAGTTGGTACATTTACGGGCACCTACAAAAAACAAAAGCAAATCTTCCCTGGAGGGAGAGCACATTAACTCACTATCCCAAACTAAAAACATTTCAAAAAAAGTATCAGGTCTAAGAGTTAATGGGCATACATAATAGTCTTAGCCATCAAAATACTTTAATTAATTGAAATGTAAAGTCGCATACTTAAAGCAATAAAGTAAAATGTGATTGAAGAATAAACCTACTGCCGTTGAGTAGCTGCAGCCTCAGAGGTACCCTATCGTAGGGTTTCTGAGACAGTAAAATCTTTCTTTGACCCTTCAGTCTCATTTCTCTTTCTCAGAGTGGCTGGTGGGTTACACTGTCAATGTTGAGGCTACCAGCCGGACACTTATTCCAAGTCACCAGCAGGACTTAAGAAACTATGTATCGTATCCTAAAGATTTGACAAATAGTAGAATAGAACATCCAGATATTCAAGTGGAATGATAGGTGTCTACAATTCAGTGATGAGTCATATTAATGGATGCATTGTAGAAATATTGCCATCAGGGCATAGAGTGGCTATAGAGTTTCCAGTGACTGAATTGTCTTCAGTTCTCTGCGTCCGGGTAAACTCTGCCTACCAATCTTTGAGCTAGCAGCCCAGTGCCTGTGGGCTATGAGAATACTGGGAAGTTCTATGTTCACGATAGACTTTTAGGTCTTAGATCAAACACAAAGTAGAAAGGGCCATAGGTCACGCTTGTATCTGCTACTCATTGTTGCCAGGTGTCATCAAGTTGGCCACAACTCACACCAAACACAGATAGGCACAGCAGAACGAAACACGGCCCCGTCCCACACCACAATGGTCCTCATGTCTGAGTCCACGGTGGCAGCCACTGTGTCCATGCATCTCACTGAGGACCTGACTCTTTCCTGTGCCCCTCCACTTTACCGAGCACAGTACCCGTCTCTAGGAACTGGTCTCTCCTGAGAATATGTCCAAAGGAGGTGTACTACATAGCTCACATGTTACGAAGGAAATGCATTCCCTCAAAATATCCTTTCCATACCCTACTCCCTATACTCATGGGCATAATCTCTTCTAAGGCAAAGGAATCACTTATAATGCAATCTAAGGTAATGCAGCCAGTTGGTGATGTCATACTATAGGAAGAATCCCAAACCTAATCTCTTGCAGGTCTATAAAAGAAATAGCTCTGACACAGGGACATAAGTGCACAGACACAGAGAAGAGAGACACCCTGGGGAATCATTTCCATGCCAAGGCATGTCTGAGACTCATCACAAGGCCAACATCAATGTGGCTTAGACCCTGATTTGGACTTTTAGCCCCAGAACTAGAGAAAATAAATGCATATTCCTTAAAACTACCCAGTTTTTAGTATTTCTGCTACATCTGCACTAGAAACTAAAGCAGGGAAATTCAGAGTTTACAGGACCACCCTGCCTGTTTGGGTTTTTTGTTCATTGTACAAACCAAAACAACAACATTCACCTAGGCTTTGATGGAAAATGGGGTCCTCCATGACAGACTCCTGGAGAAGCTTTCATTCTTCTGCATAAAATCAAGTTTAGATGGTTAAGAATATATAAATAAGCTGAAGGCTTCTAAACTAATAGCTAATTGCATTTTTAAAATCTCAAGGCAAACAAAAAGATCTCTTTTCTAACCTTGAATATAATTTTTTCCTTAAAAACTCAGAATAGGCTGAGCCCCGGCGGCGTAGTGGTTGTGCGCGGGACTGCGGCCCACTGGGACGGAGGTTCAATTCCAGCAGTGGGGCTGGGCCTCCTACTCCCACCACCGGAGAGCAGTGATGCCCAAAATAAAATTTAAAAAAACAAAGAAAAACAAACAAACAAACAAACAAACTCAGAATAATTTTCTATACATTTTCATATGTTTAGGAGATTGGCAATAAAACCTAGCAAGATCATTCCTCCCTGGAAGGGGAAGTAAAATTAATGAGCACCACATAGACATTTCATCCACATATTCAGGAGTGGTGGTTCTTAAAATGGAAATTATATGGGAGATGTGTTTGATAAAAAAGAATACAATTATAATACAAAATTAAGTAAGAAGTTACTTATTTAAGATGAAGAAAATCATAAGAGAATGCTACAGTGGTACAGATCCATCCATGTCTCTTTCTTTATAATAAGGACAGTTTTACAGAGCCATGTGTCTTTCTTTGCCATAGTCCTTTATTTGGGGGCGGGGATCACTGCCCTCTGGTGGGAGTGGGAGGCCCAGTCTTGCTCCTGGAGAGCTGCTGCTGGATTTGAACTGCCAAGCCAGTGAGCCCCAGTCCCATACTCAACCATTATGCCACTGGAGCTCAACCCAATAAGTCCTTTCTTAATGACCATAAAAGCTTCCTCTCAGCTGATTCCTCTCCACACCTCAAACACAGTGCAACTCCTGATAACTCCCAATGAACACAAGGCCCTGGAAAGGAAAGAGTCTTTTCATATGTTGTTCACTAGCTTCTATCAAGGGTAGATGTGGACTACTACATAGAATTATGATACATGAAAGGAGATGTGGTATTTAAACTCCGATCACTTTAACTCCAAAACCCTACCCTACCTATTATATTACAGCCCTTCCATAATTAAAGTGCTTGACTTTGGAAGCTTGAGAGCATACTGAAAGCATTTGAGCGAATCATTTTGCTAACTCTTCAACTTTAGTATCAATTTTTCCATCTGTGGAGAAAAGGTCCCCTACAATCATGAAAGTGTGTTAGGGATTACTGAATTTATTTTGCACTCTTTAAGGCTTAAAAAATGTCTTCAAGAAATGTAAAATCCATTAGCAGGATTAAGAACCTGCATTTTTGTCTTGGTAGGGTCTTCCTGTAAACATTCAATCGAAGGGGCTGAGCTCCTGTGGCTTAGTGGTTGTGTGTGGGACTGCGGCCCACTGGCTTGGCAGTGCAAATGCAGCATCACCTCTCCAGGAACAAGGCTGGGCCTCCCACTCCGACCAGAAGGCAGTGATGACCCCCCCCCCCAAAAAAAAAAGTTCAATTGAGTTTATGCTGTCCCTGTTGAACAACATGTATGAGTAAAGCCACCCATACATTTCTCTGAACAAAATCTGATCATTTTTTCTACAACAATTTGAAGTTACTAGAACAGAAAGTAAAAAGTAAAGGAAAGTAAAAGACAAATGGTAAAATAGAAAATGCTGGAACTCTGACAGGAAAAGGTGTCTTCTAGCAAGTACTCATTTCACTTTTAGCTCAGAGAGAAGCAATAGCCACTATGGCATTTAGCTCTCATACTAATGAGGCTCAGACTCTCCAACCAGGAAAATTCAACTCTGCAATCTGCACACACACAAGAAAACTCAGGGAGCGCACTCATCTCAGGAATTTTAAAGACATTAACACTTTTGATTGAGTTTGGAAAAGCCAAGTCAAGGTTATCATTAGTCTTAACCTTTGATAAAGAAGCCATGTGGGGAGAAGCAGAAGTAAGCTTTTCACATGAAGGGAGGGTGTTGGAAACTCAAGACATTCCAGAAAATGACTTTTACATTCAGAGTAAGAAAAGGGCAAGGGTTTACACCTATTTGTGCTGTGATAAAGTATACTGTTATCATATTTGGAGCAAGACACTGCCAGCTAGCTGAGGAATTTTATTGACAAATTAAATATGCTTAAGATTGGGCATAGCAGGAGTCAGAGTGACCTTGTTCTACTACTGCTCTTGTGGCAATCTTCTGTTGAATTTGAATTTTAGGGGCTAGTTGAGTTGTAAGGTGGTAACATTGCATGACACACAATGTGAAATGCTCATGTATTGTTTTTAAATTAGAATTTGAGGTTGCAAAGACAAAATAGGTCTACAAGTGAGATCCAATAAATGACAACGTCAGATCATCTACTGAAAATTTACTATGGCTTTCTATGGACACAAGGAAGTTATAGTTGATGAAAAGCTCTGAAATCCAGTGAAAGTACCTCATCTAAGAGGAGAAATGTTAGGGTCTTCGAGAAGCATTGGAATAACTGAAAGTGATAGCAGAGGACGGGATTGTACCCATGCAGTGCTGTCTCAGGCATGTGTGCAAGTCATTCTGGGGTGGGGATGGGGGTGGGGGTGTCATTTCCTAGTTCAATGAAGTTGAGTGTTTAGCTTGATAACAGTGGACACTCTGAAACATCATGATGCCTCCAACTAGGAAGAATCCAGAGCTAGCAGTGCTTCTCCAGTCCTCTAAGCTAACCTTATTCAAGGGTTTGTCCACCCTAAATGAATTTACTTAGGCTGAGCCCCGGTGGCATAGAGGTTGTGTGCGGGACTGCGGCCCACAGGGTTGACAGTTCAAATCCAGTAGCAGCTCTCCAGGAGCAAGGCTGGGCTTCCTACTCCCATCAGGGCAGTGATGCCACACACACACACACACACACACACACACAAAGAATTTACTTTAATAGGGTTTTGCTTTGCATCTTTGCTTCCTGATAGGAAAATCAAAGCATTTTAAACCAGATCAAATGAGCATTTGAACTCCTTAGTTATCAATGGAAATTTTAAATATCCCATTAGTCCCTATTTTATATTGCCTTTCTTTCTTTATTTAGCCTTCCAGATTATGCTACATACAGAGAATGATTTAAGGTCTCTCGTATGGTCTGAAGCTGCTTAGAATTTTCTTAATTCACATTGGTGCCCTACCGGCCAATTATAACTCAGTGAGAATCACGAGAATAAGTCATCGATCTATACCTGAATAATATCACATGACTATGGAACTATGAAAGTGTCTCCTCGAACACTCAGATCACCAGGAGTTGAAATGGACTCTAAGAAAGTTATATCTACATCTATCTACTTGTCTGCCATGTACAATAGCTTGTCAACTGAGACAATGCAAAGACATAACATTGACATACCCAGAGCCTCTGTGTCCATCACTCTCCCTCTCATCTAAAGCTAGAGGAAAGCTTTCAGCAAGTTGACCTCAGAATTGTTAGGAGCAAACTGTGTGAAATAAAAAGATGTGAAACTTTAGTTCCAATTGTCAAAAGATCTTTTGGATTTGGATTTTGCCTCTGGCTCAGTCTTTAGAACAACTTGTAAAATGATGTAACAGCAATAACAATACATTAAAAAAAAAAACCTACAGCCACCCTTGCCTAAGACCCACAAAATCTCCTCCCTTGCATTTCCATTTAACTCATGATGACTGATGGGTGTTTGAAAGTTGAGATTGTGGGCTTTTCACTTGGCCCACGCTTCCCTCCGACACGGAAGTCATTACATGCAAGGTGGCAATCGTTCCCTGCTGGCAGAAAGAACACATCTCTTTTTTTGGTTCAGTAATCACAGCATTTGCAATCGGCTATTCAGGAAACTACTTTACAGCTGTGGTTTTTTGAAGACTCCTTTTATATATTTCAATCCCATTTAAAAAGAGTCTTCTCCTACTGTGTGATTGCCACCCCTGAGCAAGCAGTCCTCCTTTATACACTCAAGTCTTTCATCCCTTCTGCTCTGGGAGGGGTGACCAGGGAAGGTGCAGCTTGTGCCCACTGTGGTGGTGACTTGAGAGGCTTCTCTGATGCCCTGGTGCCTGACCTTCTTTTGCTCTGCCACACTCCTCAATTTATGGTGCTCGGCTTGAGGTTCACTGACTGCTTGGAACTAGACCCAGAATCAGTGCACCGATGCACTCATGTACAGATGTATTCTTCATTCTCTTTTCTGCAAAGGGAGTCTATAGTCATGACCAGCTGTTCAAAGCAGATAGATGATTACTGTGGGTTAAATTATGTTTTCCCCAAATATCTATCAGAATCCTAACCCCGTAACTATGGGTATAGAGTGTTCTCTCACTTGGCAAGAGCATTTCCATTGTTATGCTAAGGAGGCGATAGCCCTGTAGACCCTGACCACTGCTGAGTTCTACGAAGAATAGCATAGACAGAGAGACAAGCAAAAACTAGGAGAGACAGATATTACATGAAGATTTATGATGGACTCAGAAATGCTGGCTTTTCAGTAGGTGCCAGAGACACAGCAATTTGCCCAGGATACCCAGAAAGAGAGTCATTTCTCACTGCTAGTCTATCTGTGAGAAAATGAATTTCTGTTCCAGAAAGTCACTGGTTTGGGGGCATTTATGCTATAGCAGCACTAGGAAATCAAGATCATTATTCCCCACCCCCCATTGTTATGAGTCACTGTGGTTGATGCAGGGCACCCAGTCACAGGGAGCTGTGATTTGCTCCTATGTGCCCTGCAAGGATAGACTCAGATTCCAGAGGCAATACAGTCTCACTGTGAAAGGGGGCAGTGGGACTACAGGTCTGGAAATAAGGTAATACCCAGAGAGTTCTAACTTATAGTTGTCCTAGCAACCCCGGGGGGAGGGGGGAGGGAGAGAGAGAGAGAGAGATAGAGAGAGAGAGAAAGAGAAAGAAAGAGAGAGAACAAGAATTGATGGTCATGTGATTGTTGTTGATGGATGCTACTGAGTCACAGCAGATACAAGATAGAAATTGCATCATAGAAACAAAATGTTAGTGGACTCCTAAGACCATTCTCTCTCTCCTTCTCAAGTAATACAATTGTAGCTGAGGAGAAAGTACAAAAGGGTCCAGGCATTGTGCACAATTCTCCAGGTGTTGCAGTGAAAATGAATGGCCTTGTATTATATGCACACAATACACACAGAACCTCTTAGAACAAAGAAACTGCAGACAAAAGATGATAATGTGTCTATATCAGAAGAGCTCAAGATCAATCAGAACTGAGCAAAGATATATCTACATCTGTCCAGGGGCTCAGCATTGGCCTCCCACAGAAGGGTCCTGGGTGGGACCTGTGGTTATACCAAGCCAGACCTTCAGTGCCTCCTGCCAAGTTGATGCGGGGCCTACAGAAGGGCTCCCAGTGCTCTGACTACAGAGGCAAGGAGAGCAAGAGGCATGGAGTGAACAGGAGCAATGAGTAATTCTGCTCATTCTGTCTGCATCTGTGCAGATGGCCTGGATTCTAACACTGGTGCTTTCCTGGACAAGCTGAGGGATCTGTAAGAGGTCCTTTCAGAACAAGGGCTCTGGTATTAGACTACCTCAATCCCATGTTGGCACTGAAGAACTCTCACTGACTCTCACAAAGTCCCTGCACCTCACTGAATTTTGGCTTCGTCAGAAAAGGTGGAAGAGTCTTATTTCCTACTGGAGAAAGCCATGACAATGCAATTAGAAAATTCATGGAATGGCCTTAGGAGAGTTTCCAGCATATAGTAAACACTCAACAATTCTTTGAAATGGTTAAGATTTTATATCAGAATGAATTAGAGATTCCAGTTTCTCAAGGAAACTAAAATGTAGTTTTATTATAAGCTGTGAAGTATGTAATGATTGCAGCTATCAACTCTGGAACAGACATTATATCAAATTGTTCCATCAAAATTATTGTCTCCAATGCAAATAAGGAGGATCAGAGTGGAGACCTAAAGTCCATCTGTAGACAATTGGACATCTCCTTACAGAAGGGTCACAGGAAGGGATGAGCCAGCCAAAGTGCACACACAACATGGCTCCAGTTCTTTAATGGTCCTTCCCCCTCCCACCCTCATCATGACCCAAGTTCTACCTTACAAATTTGGCTAGATTGGAGCATGTACATTAGGTAAGATAAGAGCTCTTTATGTACAGAATCCATGACAGATAAACCCCTCAGGACCATTAATGGGAGTAGTGATATCATGAGGGTAAGAGAAAGGAGGGGATGAGGGGAATCAATTGCAATGGTCAACATACAACATCCCCCTCAGGGGGCAAACAACAGAAGCATGGGTAAAGGGAGACAGAAGACAGTGTAAGATATGAAAATATAAATTATCCAGGGATCCATGAAGGAGGGAGACTGGGGGAAGGAGGGGAAAAAGAGCTCAAATAGAAAGAAAATGTCTTGAAAATGATAATGGCAACACATGTACGAATGTACTTGATAAAATTGATGTGTGAATTGTTATAAGAGCTGTAAAAACCCCAATAAAATGATTTACTTTTTAAAACTGCTGTCTCTTCCTAAGTTTACTCTGGAAAATAGATCAGATGTGTTAGCGCATAATTAGGCATGCAGTGCCCAATAGGCACATCGATGAGATTGATTCCCTGTGGATACTTATGTCAACCATATTCTCCTAAAACCAAGAAGAAGTACTTTGTTCTAAGTCCCATGTCAGCAAGTAAAAACCCTGCTCAGTTTAATCCAGCTTGAAATTTCTCCTTAAGGAATACAAATACCTGTCAATCAATTCAAAATGTGTTGTGTATATTTCCTTATTCCTGTGGTGTGTCCTCACAGAAAACTGTCTTCTCTTATATTAGACAGGGTTGTGTAGAGAAACCAAACCAGGACACTAATAGTTTTATATATAGCTATATAGGTAGATATAACATAAGAAATAAGCAATTAATCTATAGAGCAGTACAAATGGCTCAATGCAACTGACTTCCATGAGATAGCTAATACACTGGCAGTCCTTAAAGTCTTGAGGGCTACTGGGTAGTCCTCTGTAGAACAATTCAGGCTAGCTGGCCACAGGCAGCAAATAGCAAGGCAGGTCACCAACAGACAGCCAGATGATAGGGTCCAACAGTCCCCAGCTCAAGTGATGCATACTCCAGTAGTGTGGCGAAGCAGGGCTTCAAGGAACCACAAACTACAATCACACAGTCCATAGGTTAGGTGTTCACGGGTAGTGTAGTTTGCAAATTGAGGCAGAAATCAAGGTAAGGCAGCTACCCACTGGTCTGATCATCAAAGAGCGAGAGACAAGAAAGGCAAGACTCGCCAAGTCATTTATCACTACATCCTTCAATTCATTCCAGATGTGTTCATTAGCCATGTTGGCACAATAAACTTGCCCGTCACAGCTCTGTACCACATTCTTGTCAGACTTCCAGATTGGGCATCCTGCAATTCCTGAGTTGAAAAGTGAAGATTACAATTTCATGCCCAAATTTAGCATTGTGGAAATTTCCTTTTGAAATGCTTCTTATTTGAATGGCTCTTTATCTCATTCCATTTCCCCCATATATGTATGTGAAAATTTACAATTTTGATTGCAGCAAATAATTGTAAAGTTTTCTTGAAAAAACTCATTTGACATTCAGCAAAAGAGAATAAGAAGAAGTAATAATTTTATAAATGTGCAGATGCACCCACAAAGGAAGAAATATCAAGAGATGAATAGAAGGACAGATGGAGATATGGGAAAAGAATTAAAGAAGCAGATAGTTGACATTTGAAACACAGTCAACCCACTAAGTTTATGAACTTTACTTCCTACTTGGGGTTTCCCTATTTGTTTTCTGTCTTTGCCTCAATAAAAGCATTACACAGAGGCTTAGGCTCAAAATGAAGGGACTGGATCTGTTATTTGTCTTTTTAAAATTCTGTAGGATCTAAAGGCCAGAACTTATAGAATCATGAAACTCAGTATCTAAACATATATCTATCTCCTGCTTTATTTCTAAGTGAGATTTATTCTGGAAAACAGACTATATTGGATTCCCAAAGGCTAAACCTGACTCCTAATAATGATGGTTTTATAGTTTGGACAGATTTAAAGGTCTGAAAGACATTTGAACACTAAACTTGAAAACAAAAATAGCTTCCATTTATGCTCCAGCTTACCCACTGACATAGGGATTATCGAATGCATCTGGGGTGCGTGAGCATCATTGTCCTGCCTCCCTCCAGGTTGTAGAGTGAAATAAATTAAACATAAGTACTTTAAGAATTATGAAGTGCTCTTTCAAATGTGTAATGTAATAATAATAATAATAATAATAATAATAATAAAGCATGAACTACTAAATAAGTAATAAATAAGTGTCCAAAAAACCTAACAAACATCAAAGTGGAAACAATTTTGCCTTTGGAGTAAATCAATACACTTAGGATGCTATTTTTACATCCTTATGGATAAAATAGGAAAAGCGCATCAATGTCTTCAATCTATGTGAAGCAAAGACACAGTCCAGGCATCTCAGGTGAGCTTGATGTGCTATTGCTGCCTCTCCCTCCCATCCAGACCTGGGTCCTGTCTGTAGGAAAACTTCTACCAGAGACGCAATAGCCACTATTGAGAATAAGCAGGAGGAAGGGAAAATTTCTCCTTGACTGATGAGGCATTCAACAAGTCAACCTTCCCAGTAACTTAGCATTAACTTCATTGGCCTTTCTGAGCAGCTGGCTTTTTCAGTCCCAAGCTCTGAGACTACTTTGTTATGACCCATGAATGCGCTTTATTTATATAGATAGTCCCCAACTCACAGTGTAGCTGAGTGATGGCAAACCCCACTGAAGGGCACCAGGGTATCTGGATCATGGCATCTTCCTGGGACAAAGTAAGGGGGAAAAAAGCATACAGGGAATATAGAGAGAAAATCGCTGAGTTATTTGAAAATGCTCCAAACTTTTGATCATGCTATTATATAGAAGAGTTTGGTGAAAAATCAACCATATGGCAAGAAAGCTGAATTTAGAGTTTGATATTTTTAATGTGGAACAACTCATAGTTCATCAAGAAAGGGAATTGACAGATCAGGTCTTAATGGATTTTGAAGAATTATGAAACTCTGAAGAATTTTTTTTAAAAAAAAGAGGAAGTAGAAAGAGAAAACCAGTGTAGGACAGCCATTGCAATGAAATTCGGCCTTATGTTTGAAGGACTATGGACTGTCCCTGGCTTCTATGACTCATCCTGACATTCTTTGTGATATCCCAGCCTCAACTCCTCCTTTTCCAGGTGCGTCTATTCTTTAAAAAATTGCATCTTCTTCCTGATACACAACCTATTGTCTGGGGCCTTTACCCGGGGGAGTCTTGCTTGGTGTTTCTTGCCTGGATGTGAGAGAGTGACAGGATGTCACTCAGTCTGTTTGTGAGAGTCTCATGATCTCGAAAGTCCCTGCAAGTCCTTCCTGATGCTGCCTACTACCTAGGCTGCCACCTTTACCTATTGCTATGTTCTCCGTTCTTCAAGTCTGCTTGCTTTGAATAAATTTCATTTAGCACTTAATGCTGAGTAACCTCTACTTGAATATTTAAGGAACCCTGGTTTGGGGGGGAGGTAGTGGGTTCTAAACAGGTTGTATGGGTTGTGTGGTGGTTTGCTAGCCAGGTCAGCGGTTGAATCCACCAGCATCTCTGTGGGAGAAAGTAAGATTTTTCTGCTCCTGTAGAATTTTACAACCCCAGAAACCCCACAGAGCAGATCGATTGTGTCTCTAGGTCACTGTTCTGAGTTGGAATGAATTCCAGGGAGAGATGGGAAGAGAATTGAAGAAGCCGATATTTATGGTTTAGAACACAGTCAACTCACTAAGTTCATGAACTCTACTTCCTACTTGGTGTTTTCTGTCTTTGCCTCAATAAAAGCATCACGTAAAGGCTTAGGCTCTCTGAGTTTGATTTTGAGTTTTTTTCTAACTCTAAGGAGGGTGGTCTTTCTGCATTTACCACGTTTGTCTTAAGGATCATGCCAACACAGCTCCAAAGACACCAGGTCCTCTTCCCAGCACTAAACAAAATATACCCTAGATTAGTTAACCATCAATGCTCAGCAAGTTATCCTAAAGTCAGACAACCTAAATAAAGCAACAAACAATTATGATCGCACATATTTTTCATGGTCAGGAATGTATGAGCAGTTTAGATGGGTGGTGCTTACTCTGAGTCTCGCCATGGTGCTGCTGTCACTGTTGGCCTTGGCTGCATTAGTCTGAAGGGCCTACTGGACCTCTCAGTCTGTCAGCATAAAGAGAGCTCCAACTAGCTGTCTGTACATTTTCACAACCTGGTAGCCACTTTCTCTCAGAGTGACTTATCCAAAAGAGAGAAGAAAGACGTTCAAGGTTTTTTTATGACCTATACTTGCCCTATACTTGACATGCTAACTCTTGCAACTCTGATACCATGTGTTCAGGGCACATCTAAAATAATGCAAACCAGGTGAGGATGTTTGAAGGCCATCACCAACTCTCTAGGCAACAAAAGGTTCTATGAAAAAAAATGACAGTAGCAAGCAATTATCCTTTATATGTGATGGTCCTTTATATGTGATGACAGTGCAAAAATTCCATTCGCAATTCTGAATAGAAGGATATTCAGGATGGTATAACCTGGGCAATTCCCAGGTTGCTGATACACCATTGTGTTGCTTTGACTCTTAACTTCTTGACTCTGAGTTGCCAAAGTCTCTCCACTATGTACATGTGCTGTCAAAGCGAGCACCAAGTCTCTCCACTATGATCTTGGATAGGAAACTACTCATGCCCCTCCCAGACAGAGAGAAATTGCTCATTGCTCGTTGTTAAGTCAAACATCACTCTAGGAAGACAAAGGGAAAAATAGGGAAGGAAGGTTACTGAAGGAGAGGGAATATTTGCCCATTTGTCAAGATGATCAGTGTACCTCGGTACACTGAGTTTAATGTCTATCATTTTGCAGCAGGCCACAGACATATATCACCTGCTTCTTTCAAAGCAGGTGCCCCAGAGGCTATCAGCTTTCCTGTCACTTTATTTGAGATTTCTGTGTATACATAAATAAGTTCAAGCACAAAATGTATCATAATTCTCTTTGACAAATTAATATCATCAGAACATATAATCACCTTGATTTCATTATAAATTATATTTTATAATGCACATATAATCTAGTCAAGAAACTGTAATCATGTAGTTTGTTGTTTCTGCACTACTCTCTTTTTCTTTCTCTCTTCTTTGCTTTATTTTATAACTAAGAGTAAGGGAAGGCTTCCACAGCATAGTTGGCTGAAAATAAAGCTAGAAAACAAGGATACAATAAAATCCCTAAAATCCCAACCCACTGTCATAGAGGTCACCCTGACTCAGAGTAGCCCTGTAGGACAACATAGAACTGCTCTTTGTGGTTTTGAGACTGCATATCCTTACCAAAGCAGATAGCCACATGTTTTTGAATCACTGACCTCAAAACAAGCAGGCCAACATGTAACCTACAGTGTCACAAGGGCACTTTAGAACACCTCTAAATACCTTTTCAATCCTTTAGAATTTTTAGATTGTTGTCCCGCCCCCCCCTCCCACTGCCCTACCACTCAGGCTTCTCTTTCCTAGGATTAATACTTAAGGGTATGTTTTCTGTCAAAGTGGGAGTCAGAGCTAAAGGGTTTGAAGGGGGTGCAGAGTAGAAAGTCAGGACTTCAGCAAGCACTTGAATTTCTGTTCTTCACCCCCAGAGAGCTAGCTACAAAGACATGTTCAGATTCTGTAGCTTATCTTCTCTCATTCTTCTTTATACTCGACTTCTCAAAGTGTGCTTCTATTGTTTGGTCCGAGGCTCTGAGTTTTATATTCTACACCTTTCTTCTTAAACATTTATGTGTCCAACCAGCCAACATATTCCCTTTGCACATAGACGCAGGTCTCAATCCCCTGTGACATCACGTGATGCCCGCGCAGGTGATTCGGGCTACACAGCACACTGCTTTCATTTCTCTCCCTCCTCTCACTCTCTGGAACACAACCTACAAACAACTCCTTCAACTTTAAGATATGCTTCCTCTTTTTAAGTTTACCTCCCTCACTCCTGTAGCTTTAGGTTCCTTCTAGATCCCAACTTATTCTGGTTGAAACTATTTCCTTCGATCCCCAGTCTCATAAATCCCATTGTTAATAGACGTCATCATCTGTATGTTCTTCTAAAACCAAACCCACTTCTGCTTAGTAGATTTGGATTCATGCTTACAGAGTAGAGCAATGCATAGTGTTTCCTTGACTATCACAATCACAAAGAAAGATCACCAGATCTTCCTTCGGGGTGTCATGGGATGTGTTCAAATGGCACATCTTTTTTTGGGGGGGAGCAATCACTGCTCTCTCATGGGAGTGGGAGGCCCAGCCTTGCTCCTGGAGAACTGCTGCTTGATGTGAACTGCCAGGCCATTGGGCCACAGTCCATACTCAACCACTACGCCACAAGGGCTCAGCCCCAAATGATACATCTTTATCCCAATCACCAAATGCAAACCATTTGCACCACCCAGCTACATGTGTGTGCCCTTCAGTTTCCCCAATTTAACATGTCCAAAAGCCAATCTTGATTCTTGGCTCTCCTTTTTATAGACTTTTTATTCTTCAGTGTTCCCCTTCATATAAATGACTCCACCCTGCTACATAACCCCCCAAACCCCAACAATTATTTTTGAGCAGAAACTTTTGTTTTCTTAACAAAATCTAATATATCAAAAAGTTCCGTCATCTGTCTCTATGATGTTTGATGATTCTATTTCCCCCCATTCCATTGTGCCTCAGCCCAGTCCAAACCTCCATCATGTCTCACTAAGTTGATTACAATAGTCTCCTTTCTGACCTTGAACATCTTCTTTTGATCTCATTGATCATATTCTCATGCAAGAGCTGAGCTCAGCGGTTGCATGGGACAAACTACCCAGTGATTTCCCATTGCATATAGAACCAAATCTGAATCCTTTATTAAGTCCCATGATGTCTGCACTGGTGTGATTCATGCTCACATAGCTATATTTTTTTCAACCTTCTCCCCTTTCTTTTGATTCCTGGAACACAGTGAACAAAAGACTTTCTCCCTTCAGTAGTGTTTCCTCTGCATAGAATAATCCCCCCTCACCCACACCCATAATTCTAGAATAAAAGGCATCAACTTTCTGCAATCACCAGGCTGCTTCACCTCCAGCCATCCACTTGGGTAAGCCCTCCTCTCCCACAGAAAGTTGGCAACCTTGGCAGGTGGCCCTGTAATTACATCATGAAATAGTAGAGTCTTATATTCCTCTTCCACAGCACTTATAATCCTTTGTGGTCTAAGGGAGAGCTAGCACTGTTATTGTACACCAACATGGCAGCATGCTGCAGTGGTTAAGATATTGACCCTCTGATAATCGAGGATGGGAAGGTAGCAAGCATTCCACAAAGCAAGAGCGGGACCAAGGTGTCAGATAAGTATACCAGAGGATGATTAAGATGCTTTACCATGCAAATTACTCTGGGAAGGGAAGGCTATAACGATAGAAGAAAATGGGCTTGTTGGATTTATGGCACTAAAGGAAGCAAACTTGAAGGAGTGGCTGGGGCAGTGGAGAGTAGGATGCTTAGAATGGAAGCTGTGAGGTGATTTGCTGAGGAAGATTTCAGGGCAAAGTTCCTAGAAGGGAGAGAGTCAAGAAAGCGAGAAGAACGAGGCCCTAGATGGGACTAGAAGGATAGTCTGGCTGGAAAAGGTCACAAAGATCAAGGTCTGGAGAGGGTCCACAAGTGACTACCACAGTAAAGGGTTTGGAGGGTAATATTTAAACCATATGCATCATAATAAAAGTAACATGTCTTTAGGTCTTGATTTACTCCTTAGAAAATACAGGACTGTACACTATCTATTTTTAACATTTTCATCCACCCCATGAGATAGAACTCAGTGGAGAACCCACAACTACTGTTCGTTCTGTCTATTCTCCAGGTCAGTAATTGTGCGAAGCTCGTCACATGTCACGTCTCTCCATCCTGCTCCTACCCATGTGTTCGGCAACTTTTGTTCTCCTCGTTACGGCTTTAGAAAGAGTCCTCTCCCCTCACTGATTAATCATGCTAATGAGCAGAGTGCCGCTTTGTTGAAGTGCTACTTGTTGGCTTTCCCGACTTTTCCGGGCTGACGCGACAGTGATTAAAGCCGTTTGGGGGAAGCTGTTCCTATACCGAGGAGGTGCGGGAGACGGAGTAGGAGAACATGCCCGTCATGTCGCCTCCGCTCCTGGTGTCTCGTTTGAAGGTGGTGAGAAGTGAGGTAGATACCCACGGAAAGCCAAGCTGTGACAGCCACGTCTCTCCAGAAAGAGCTCTTACTCTGTGCATTTGCACCAACCTGTCCACGGCCAACTCGAAGCCACAGAGCAGAAACAGGACTCTCGTTTCCCCAGTTATCAAGCACTTAGGAACTGCAGCCTCTGAGCCAGGCGCTCCGCCAGAATCTCTCAAAGACGCCTCAGCTGCCAGACAGCTCTAATAGAAGTCAATCCTCACCGTTTTCTCTCCTTTACCCTCTTCTTTGAAGCCTGATAAAGCGCTAAGTAGATGCCAATCGTCCTCTTCTTTGGTAAGAGAAGAGAGAGACCCGATTCTGTTCAATTTAGGAGATTTCCGTGTGCTTTGTTACACACTGGACACATTTCCTCCGCCCTCAAGGCAAACTAAGAAACCGTGGCATGTGAATTGGACACGATCCCGGAACAGAAATTACCAAGGTCAGGGCCCACTCTGTGCGTCCACTGAAGTGTATCCCAGACTCTGACGGGACAAAGACCCTCACTCACTGTCAGAATGTACACAGCAGAGATGGGAGTCTAATCCCCAGTTCTGTCAGTTATGAGCTGTTTGACCTTGACTAATCTACTTGATCTCTTTATATTTTAATTCCACAACCATATCAGTATATAAAATAATTATACCTGTCTCATCGAGCTGCTGTTAGACTTAAGGAATCACTGCACATTTTTGCTGACACGCAGTAAGCACAGCCCAATCAATCATCCCTCCCCAAAACAAGCAAGCAGATAATTACCTCAGAGTTGTCTCTCTGATTCATAACGACCTTATGGGTCATGACCGCATCTCCCCATAGGGTTTGCAAGCATCCTGCTACAGCAGCCTCCAGCAGAGCGGGGGATGGGCATGATGTCAACCACTGACCTTGAGATTAGCAACTGCCTACATGACAACTGTGCTGTTGGGACAAACATCACTATTATTTTATGGTCAGGAGCATCAGAGAAAGGCGTTATATGATCTGAATTGGACTTGCTTGTGGAATAAATAGGAACCCATTCATCTCTTAAAGTACTCAGAACTGGTCATATCAAATGTTATATTTAAAATACTTTGCTTGTGTTGATGTTTTATTCCTTCCTCTCCAACCCCCCCCCCAGAAAAAAAAACACTAGACAAGATTATCCCACTTTATTTTGTTTTTAGACTAAGAAGTCTTTTGAGAGCAATAAACCCCTCCTCTTCAAAGTTAGGCAAGTGTTGAGGAACAGGCAGTGACTGTCCTTCCTGTGTTTCTGTCAGGTCTGGGGGGCATTGCAGGGCTGAGTGCTCAGAGCCGGAGTTCCTGGGCTGTCACAGAATCAGGCCAAGACTGCTCCCAGGAGCAAAGGCCTCACTCTGCAGCCACAGTTCACTCAAAGGGGAGAAGATAGACCCTGGGGGATTGGTGTAAGCTCTCCTCCTTCAAGGGTCCCCTCCCTCCGATTTAGAGTTAAGTTCTTTGGGGTGAGGGAATCAAAGGGAAATTACAGAAGCTGGTGGTAGACATTTGTTTGCCAAAGACTCTTAAAGGTTTTCATTGTTGTTTACTTATGTTTCCCTATGTCCAAGGGCCCTTATTTATTTGGCTTGTAACTTTTAACATGAAGTCTAGATGAGTTGTAAAGAATGTGTTCCTGTGGAAGTCACAGGAATGTTGAGCTCATAATAATCGCTTGAGTCAAGCCCTCCTGTGCTGGACAGATGTGTGGTCGTCTGCTCCTGTAGTATCAGCCTAGTGTCAGGTCCTTTTGCTTAAAATCTAAAAGTAAACCTGGAGCTGTAGCACTCCCCTCACCGCTGCTCAATTATTTTTTGTTATTGTTTGAAATGAACTTGTCTGTCACAAGACTCTAAGACCATTTCAGTTTCACTTTCCTCCTTTTTTCTTTACCTGCTCAATTTATGTATTAAAATTTACCGTCAATTTTACAGCCCTGCACATTCTGATGCAAATGAAAACACAAAGATTCTGAGAAGGAAATAAAAAAGTCAGTGCATTTGCAATAACCCTTAAGTGAGTGAAATAACTAGAAATAAACCTAGCCAGGAATATTAAAGTCTTATACAAGGAAAATAACAAAGCACAACAACTGGACCAAACCCAAAGAGATCTGCATAAGTGAAAAATATCCCATGTTCATGGATTGGAAGGCTTAGAGTGATGACAATGCCAATGCTATCAAAAGTCAAATACAGAGATAATGCAGTCCTGATCCAAATCCCTACAACATTCTGCAAAGAAGTGAAAAAATAATCTCCAAATCTGTATGAACAGGGGGTTACGGATAGCTAAAGTAATTCTAAGAGCAACAGTGTAGAAATCCTACTTTCCCATTGCAAAATTTAGTATATATCCACATTAATTGAAACCGTCTAGAATTGATTCAATAACAGATACATGGACCAATGGAATAGAATTGAGAAGCCAGAAATAAAGTCATTCATCTATGACCCTCCAACAAAGGGTAAAAGTTCATTTAATGAGGATAGACACAGACCCCTAACAAGTGATATAGGCTAAAGTGAATATATATATATGAAAAAATCTATTTGGATTCATATTTTACATCATGTATGAAAATTAAATAAAAATGAACCAAAGACCTAAGTATTAAAGCTAAAGCTATCAACTTTTGAAGTAACTTTGGTAAAAACTAGAGGATTCAATTATTGCCATAAATAATCTCTCAAAAGAAAAACCCCAAAGATGCACAAACAATAGAAGATAAATTAGATGGTCTGAAAATTAATTACTCATGGTGAACCAATGTCTTTTACCAAGACAACATCAAGAGAATTTACAGACGAGTGGTGAGGATTGGGGCCTGCAGAATTTCCAGTGATATATCTAATAAAGGCATAATCTTTAACTAGGACAATAAAAGTCATAACAATTCAACCATAGAAACACAAATGACCCAATTAAAAATGGACAAAGGACATGAAAGGACACTCACTAAAGAGAACATTCAGGCAGTGCAATAATACATGAGCCATTAAATCCCCTTGTTGTCAAATCAATGCCAACTCATAGGTACTTGGACAGACAGAGAAGAACTGCCCAGGAGGCTTTCCATGAATATAAATCATTATAGAACAGACTAGAACCTCTTTCTCCAATCACCAACATCTTGGTTAGCGGTCAGGTACTTAACCACTTAGGTTTCTTAGGCACCCTCACTAGTCACCAGAGAGAAACAAATCAGAACTGTGATGAGATATCATCTCCCCCCTGCAAAAGTGGCAGCTATAAAAAACAATTAAGATGAAATTCTGGCAAGGTTGTGGGGAGGATCAAAATCATATTTTGCAGGAACTGTAAAAGAGTAGAACCACTATGGGAATCATTATGGTGGCTCTTAAAAAAACTAGAAATAGAAGTACCTTATGAAACCCACTCCTAAAATATAACCTAGATCTAGAAGGACAAAGACATGGACACACAAATATGCACTACTGGCTGTATGACACAACTTGCCTGCTTAAAGTGAGAAGTATTTCACGTACCTACTGATGAAAATCAAGGACTATAACTATCTTTCAGTATAGATTTCAACTCAACAAAAATAGAAATCACCACAACTGCATCAATAGATCTATTGATAGACAGAGAAAGCATCAAAGTTGTCAAGAATTATAATTAGTTTGGATTCACAATCAATGCTCCTGGAAACAGCATTCAAGAAATCAAATGCTGTATTGCATTGCACTGACCTCTTTGAAGTGGTAGAGAGCAAAGAAGTCCCTTTGAGGACTCAGGCCCCATAGATCCAAACTATGGCACTTTGAATCATTTTGCATGGATGTGAAAGATGGACAATGAGTAAGGGAGAGGGGAACAGAAGCGTCACCAAGTTAATGTCTGACATCTGAGTTTGGTGAGTAGTACCTGAATCTTAACAGTTTGTGAATAGTCATCTGATACACAACTATTGGCCTCTACTGGTGTGGAGAAAAATAGAATGAAAAAAAATCAAAGGCTCAAAGATGAAATTTGTGCCTAGGTCTGATAGCCCATACAAACCAACAACTCTCCTGCGAACCTGAGATCGGAAGAGCTAGATGATGCCACTACCAACCATCCTGATCAGGAGCACAATAGAAAGCCCTAGCTAGAATGTGCCCTAAAATCCCATTAAACAGGTCAGATGGACCAAACCATTCAAATAAAATAAACAAGATGCCCTATGAGAAATGTTTCTCCTTACAGCGTGAACTGTAGGACACCACATGGTCCATAGTTAATGGAAAGCAAAGAGGCATGGGAAGGAGGGGCAGCGAAGTCAGACCACTGGAAACAGAAGGAACAAAGTAAAACTCAGGAGCATCCCGGCACATTGCAGATATTCTAACTAGTGGCATGGAGCAATTTGTATACGAATTGATGAAGGATAACTTCATTTGTTGCGTACACTTTCGGCTAAAACACAAAAAGATATTAATTTCTAAAAATGTTTGTTGGCTCTTTTAGAGTGTGCCAGGGAGCCCCTGAGTGATACAGAGAGATAAACATCAAAAGGCTTTAGGTGCTTGGATTCGCCCAGAGGAGCCTCCTAAGAAAGGCCTGCTGACAAGCTCTGGACAGATCACAGTCAGGAAAACCGTGTGGGGCCCAGCTCTACTCTGAAGCTCCAGGGTCACCATAAGCAGAACTCACTCGAGGCTACCTGGTGTGAGTTCTTGAATGGTCTTTATACTGTCAGCTTTGTTCACTGGCTCTAACTCCTGCAAGGGCTGACATTGATGCGATCTTTGAAATATTTTATTCTTTTCCCCTTAGCATCACACATTCCTCTTAGACATTTTCCTTCGCCTGGCTTTGTGTTGCTAAGTCAATAATCTTTTAAATTATATAAGACTCTGAGTTTGTGAGGAGTATAGAATGAAAGCGCCTGGATCAGGCCGGTGGACCTGATGTTCCTCTCTTTTCCTCCCAAAGGAGACCTGTGCTATTGCCTGGGCTTACCTGATCCCCAGGAGGGACTCAAGTTCAGCATTGCCAAGGACAGAGTATACAGGGCAGGGGCAGGGGGAGACCAGGCTTGAGTAGGCCGTCAATCAAAGGCAAGGATAATTTGTTCTTTTCTAGGGAGAACCAAGTTTTTTGTTGTTTTTTTTTCCCCCTTCTAGTAACAATGAACTTTGTTTCATTGATGAAATCTTTCAGTGTAAGGAGGAGTGTGTGGGCTGTCACCGGGGTAACCAGGTGGGCAGTAGCTGTGGCAGTCTGATAACAGGTAAGGCAAAAAACTGGTAGAAGGCTTCAACCTCCTCTCTCTGCAACAGCTTCCGAAGAAATTGTGGGTTCACCTGCGGGTCAGGGAGAGTAGAGTCGGCTGGCAGTTAAGAATCTAGTCCAATCCACATCAGTTCATCAGGAAAGTAAAGTATGAAGAAAGACAGAAAAAAAATGAGAAAAGCAAAGTAGTATATGTGAGAAAATGTTAAGTCTACTTTTAGACACAGGTGGCACATAACTAGAGTTTGAGCCTGAAAATCACCAGATATTCTTGGGGCCTATGACAATGTTCCTTCTGCCCTTTGTCCTCTTCTAAAAAGGCCAGTCAGTGTTTAGGGCATGCACCCATCTGCCTCTCATTTCTCTGACTATTTTAGCTTACACTTCAACTACCCTTAGCATGAGTTGATAAATATATCAAAGAAAACTGCTTCTACTAAAATGCTCAATTAAAAATAATTTCTAAGGGTAGTAGTTACTAACTAGTGTATCAGTTTAGCATGGCACGTGAAACTTATGGGTCTAGCTCTTTTTAATATACTGAATTGTATGGTATGCAAATTATTTGCCATATAATTGTTCTTCAGAAAAGTACATAAAAACAGTAAGTTATCACACAAAAGTACCTTCTTGATTGAATTACAGAACAGAAATTTTAAAATTAAAAAAAAAATGAAAAATAGCCCTGTTTAAGGAGTCATACTGGCACTACTTATTCTAACAGGTTCTCTGTGAAGAAGTAAAAGATAAATAAACAAAAAGTACAATTAAATATATCCCCAAATTTTTCATTGATCAAAATGCAAAAAGGCTCCTAGAATAGTAAAATATTTGTTCCAACACGTCAGGATTCTCATTCTCCTAGAGTCATTATCAAAAGATACATGTATGCAAAGCACTCCACGGGCGTCTTACGTGTTTTCATGTTTTAATGGGTTCAGACTTCAAAGCTAAAATGTCGGGACACAGTGGGCTCCTCAAACGTCTCTGAGTAGCATCGTGGTTAGCATTCAGCTGGAAACCTTTCAGGTTGGCACTCTGAACCCATCCTGGGACACCATGGAAGAAGCAGGCCAGGCAATGTGCTTCTGTAAAGATTAAGGTCAAGTAACCCCCTGGAAAGGCACCTAGAGACACAGTGCTTATGTGCTTGACTGCTAACCCAAAAGTCAGTAACTCAAGCTCACCAGTCAAGGTCAGAGGTGTTAACCCACCCGCCACTGCTCCTGTAAAAATGACACCATTGGTTACCCAGTAAAGCAGTTCCCCTCCATCCTCTTCAGCTGCCCTAAAGCAGAATCATCTTGACAGTAATGAGGAACTCATTGCAAGAGCACCTGGGTTCTCTAACATCACAGATCACAAAAGCAAAATAAACAACAACATGAACTTTTCAGAAGCCTCTCCCAGAGGCAAACGTGGAAAACTAATAAAGACGGAGGTTTGGAAGAGTCCCCAGGTTACTGTCATCCTGCAGGTCTCACGCGACACCATTTCATATGACATGTTGATTTTACATCTCAGTAGAATTAAAATGTCAGTATAGGTAGCTATGGAAATGCAGTCAATATTCTGGCTATTAATATTAGAACTTAAAAAATGTTTTATGTCAAGACAAGCATGAAGAATTCAAAATAGGAGTCATTTGGCATCAATAATTTTTGATACTGTCCCCATTAAACAATGGGTATATATATATATATATATATATATATATATATATATATATATATATTCCTCAAAAAAATCATTCATAAAAGAACATTTTTAAAAAATCTTTCAAAACTTCTAGAATTCCCTTCAATTCATGTGCTACTTCAAAATCCCCAGTCAATAGCTGAAGCTTAAGGTAAAAAAATAGACCATAAATCTGAAATGTTCCTGATGACAAAGCAAGACTAACAAAGATATACATATGAAATAGCAGAAATAATTTCTGGTTATTCAGGTCTTAGGACTTGTGTGAAGACTTAATAACAAGGAAATCAAGATAATCTGCTAGAATGTCTCAGAAACTTAATTACAAATTAGAGGGTGATTTTAGTCCACTTCTTCCTTGGGACTACTTTTCATTTGTCCTTTCCCCGTGAGACCTCTTTGTACAACAGTAATCTGCTCTTCCTGCAAGACACAGTCAATGTCTCAGTTCAATGAGACGGTCTCCACAGGCTATTGCATCAAATCTTTAGGAACAAGATATAAATGACTATTTTTAAATGAGATGATTGGCACTGGCGTAGCTTGAATAAAGTCAAGCTCACCTGTCTGTATGAATTTGACTCTTTTTTTTTTAAGCCTTTATTGCTCTGGTTAGAGGGACCTAGTCATTTCCCCGTCTGAGTAAAAGAAATGATCTAATCTTATGGCATCATATATTTTTCTTTTCTAAACATATTTATCAATTCATAAATTCTGTCCTAAAGCATTCTTTTGTAACAATACAAAGCTCAGTCCTTCCTAAGATGTCCAGCAATTTTTCTCCCTTTCCTTACCTCTCCTGGGGGAACCAGAAGTGGAACTTGGGTTTATATCATTCCCAAATCATTTTTAAGCATTTTAAGCATTTTAAGCATATAAAGATATAAGCTTGTTGTGTGGGATTTTGTTGTATTTTGTACGAGAAAATGCCATGATTCTGTTCAACTAGTCCAGTGAGATTCCCTTCAGCGCATGGGTCTGGACATGACCTCCCTTTCTCCAAGAAACGATCTTCCTCAGTATTTCACCTGTTGCCTCGTTATTCCGTAGGAATGTTGCATAGTTCATTCAACAGTATCCCCACTTTACAGACTATCACTCTTAGCAGCAAGGAGAAAGTGAATATTCTTCTGAATACCACTTTGCGCACCCATAGGTTATTTTCCTAGTGTAGAAAATTATTTTAACAAAATTTGCCAAATACCTCTGCAAAGCCACCCAACACTGATCTTTGTTCTCTCCATGTCTCCGCATTCTTGAAACACTTAAGAGAACTCTGTTTCTTGTTTATTTACTAATTATTTCTAAAGAACGAAAAACCCAAAAATACATTGCATCTATTTTAATTCGTGTTCTCTGATTACTGATAAGGATCAATTGTCTTTCAGACATCGGTTTTCCACTCTTGTTTCCCTTTTTATGAATCCCCTTATGCCTATTAGACTATTGAATTGCTGTTGTATATTTATATATTCTGAATAGTTGTTGTATTTATATATTCTAACATTGTGTATTTTAATTTTTAATTTTAATTTTAATTTTTCATCTGTTTTCTATTACAAACAGTTTCCTTTTCAGCTAGTTCTTGACTATTAATTATATTACTATTTGGGAATATTGAAATCTGTTTTTTGATAGAAATCTTTTTCCTTGTGGCATCAGCATTTTGCACCTTGCTTAAAAGACTGCCTCTACCCCACATTTGTACATGTATTCCTTCATTCTTTATCCTAGGTCTCTAACAGTTTTAGAACCTTTAACTCCTTAATCTATCTGAAGCTCATTTTTGTGCACATTTTACTTCAAATTATTTATTTTCCCCTGATGAACAATCATCTACAGAATTATGTTAGTCTGCGTAGACTAAAGAAACAAACTCCATCCTACATCCCCAATCCTGAAATTGACACCAGATTTGTGACTGCCACAAGAATTATCCACATTGTCTATATTGGTTTAAGACTACCACATTCATCATGTACTAAACTTTCATATACACTTAATTCTATCTGTGCATTCCTTATTGGATACAATTGATCTATTGTCCATTTCCTGACAAATGGCAGTTTGTTTTTATTACCATAATTAATAGCATGTCTTAATATATGAACGTTTAAATGTCTCTTTATTAAAAAATTGTTATCTATTTGCCTGTGTTTATTTTTCAGATAGATTTTATATTTTTTCTAATTTCACAATATTTCCTATGGAAATGATGATTTAAATCACTTTTAATGTATAAATATCTTATTACCTTTTCATAACGCACCATTTTTAATTACATATGAAAAACAACAGAGGTATAATTCCTATCCAGGAAGAACAACATTTTCTCTGCAATCTTAAAAACCAAGAGTAGATTTCCAATTTTCTGCATGAGGTAATGGGAAATCTTAAGGAGTAGAATGATGAAATGCAAGACTTTTTGTTGTGGAAAAGTTTCTCCTAATTTCTTCAGAAGCTTCCTAAAAGCAAGGGATAGAGTGGTGTTAGTGTAAAGACAGGAATCAGCTTCCATTACAATAAAAGGTGAGATTATTCTGGTGACAATCTGACCACAAAGTGAGGAAAAGCAGCCTTGGACGGTGCCCATGGTCTGTGGTGAAGTGAAATTACTTGGCATGACTCGTCGACCCGTAGACTTTGTAAGTCCCACGGAATGGGAGTACGCAAATAAGATATAGCGGACTCTAACTCAAGGATTGGTGATTTAAGCCATTCCCTCAATGATGCCATTCTCAGGATCAAGAAAAGCATCTCATCACCATCAAGACGGAGCAGTCACTGATGAAGCAGGTGAGAGGTCCTGTGGGGAGCAGTGGCAGCAGAGGCACTAGAGGCTGAAACATCTGGACCCACAAGATAAGTTGGAGGGTTTCCCAGTTCAGGAAAGAAGGAAAACAGAGTGCCTTCCAGCCAGACATGGACTTGTAGACAGAGGTTCCCTTTGGGCATTTATCAGAACTAAAGGAACGTTTCGCCACTCTTCCACTTTACTGAACACGATGTCCTTCTGCAGGAATTTGGCTTTACGACTGGATAAGGCAAGGTAGAGACCAAAGGGACAAGAAGTGGAGAGGCTCAGGACCAAAAAGAGGTGAGCCTACCAGCATGAAGAAGAGGTGCTGCTGCAGATAAATGTTCTTAATGTGTCCCAGTCCTGACTTGTGTTACTATGTTAACTTCCCTAATAAAACTCCGTTATTGATGTGCTGCTGTTGTTGCTGTTTACCCTGGAGTCTGCTCTAACCCTTAGTGACGCCAGAATGAAAGACTACACAGTCCTGTGCCAGCTTCACAATTGCTCCTATGTCTGAACCCACTGATCCAGCCACTGCGGCAGTCCATCTTGCTGTAAGTCTTCCTTTGTGCACTGCCATTCCTCTTTGCCTGACATGATGTTCTCTCCAGGGACTGGTGGAAGACCAAGTCTTGCCATCCTTGCCTCTACGGAGCACTCTGGCCTCACTTCTTCCAGCACAGATCAGTTTTTCCTTCTGGCAGTCCATGGTACTCTCCATATTCTTCTCCCGCACCACAGCTCAACTGCATCGATTCTTCTCTAGCCTTCCCTAGTTAATGTCCAACTTTCACAGACACATGATGCCATTGGAGAGTACCGTTGCTTGGGGTGAGTTCATGTTCATCTTCAAATAACATTCTTGCTCTCCAACTCTGTAAAGAGCTCTTGTGCAACAGATTTGCCTAATGCAGTACATCTTTTGACCTCTTGATGGCTGTTTCCACGAGAACTGATTGTGAATTCAAACAAGATAAAATTTTTGAGGACTTCAAACTTTTCTTCATTTATCATGAGGTTACCTATCGGTCCAGCCGTGAGGATTTTGGTCTTCCTTACATTGAGTTATATGCCATACTGAAGGCTACAATTCTAGGTCTTCAATTGCTCCCGTACCTTCAGCAAGCAAGGTGGTGCTTACCACAGGTTAATAAGCCTTCCTACAATCCTGATGCCACAGTTTTCATGTAATCCAGCTTCTCTGATGACTTTCTAAGCATACAGCTTGAACCAGTATGGTGAGAGGATACAACCCTGACACACAGTTTCCATGATTGGAATAGGTGCAGCATTTCATTGTTCTGCTTGCACAACTGCCTCTTGATCCATGTCCAAGTTCCTTTTGAGCACAATGTAGTGTTCTGGAATTCTAATTATCCCCAAGTTTATTACGGTCCACATAGTCAAATGTCAATATAACATAAGTAAGCAACTTGCTAGTGTTCTCCGCTTTGAGCCAGGATCCATCTGACATCAGCAATGATATCCCTTGTTCCATGTTCCCTTCTGAATCTAGCCTGAACTTCTGAAGTTCCCTGTCAGTATGCTACTGTAGCTGTTGTTGAATGATATTAAAGTTTCACTTGTGTGTGCTGTCAATGATATCATTCTATAGTTTGAACATTCTAGTGGATCACCTTTCTCTAGAACCACAACAGATAACGGATCTCTTCCAGTCATTTGACCAAGGAGCTCTTCCAAATCTCCTTGCATAGATGAGCAAATATTTCCATACTTCTTCAGTTTGCTAAATCATTTCAGTGGGTTTTCCATCAATTAGTCTTGCTTTTGGTGGATGTATCAGTGCAGATTAAACTTCTTCCTTCAGCACCATTGGTTCTGCCTCACATGCTCCCTCCTGAAATGGTAGAATGTCAGTTCTTTTTGGTAAAGTGACTGAATATTCTATGCATCTTCTGTTGATGTTTCCTACATCATTCAATATTTTGCCCACAGAATCTTTCAAGACTGCAAAGTGAGATTTCCATTTTCTCTTGAGTTTTTTGTTTCAGGTATTCTGAGCATGTTCTTTCCTCATGATTTTCTAAGCGCTCAAAAGAGTAAGTATTATCTTTGAGTGTGGAGCAATCTTTGCAATAGCTTACCAAACCCAGTAGAAAAGTAGAGTGCCAAGAGAGAGACAGTTGGTCTCTAAATAGGCTGAAGAAAGTGGGAGGGTGAAGGCGTGTCTGAATCCTGCCTTAGAGGAGTCATTCTTGACCATAAATGGGAAGCAACAAAGCACACATAGAAAAAGCACACCAGACTGTGTGACCACAAGGTGTCCAAGGGAGAAGTAAAAGTCGTATCATTGCGTGCCCACCTTCCTGATATATAGCTGAAGGCAAATGTGTACATGAGCAAATGTACTGAAGAAAGGAGGTGGTGCCCACCTATCAAAAGATATAGTGTCTGGAGTCTTAAAGTCTTGAAAACAAACAAGCAGCCATCTAGCTGAGAAGGAACAAAGCCCACATGGAAGGAGCACACCAGCCTGTGTGACCAGGAGGTGTGGAAGGGACCAGGTGTCAGCCATCAAAGAACTAAAAATTATATCATTATAAATGGGGGAGTACAGATTTGGGGACCCAAAGCACTTCTGTAGGTGAAGCAATAGCCCCTTACAAAGGGGTTGTGGGGAGGAGAGGAGCCAATCAGGGTAGAGTGTAGCCACAGTGAAATATGCAACTTTCCTCTAGTTCTTAAATGCTTCCTTCCTCCAACTATCATGATCCCAATTCTACCTTACAAATCTTGCTAGACCAGAAGATGTGCATTGGTATAGGCAGAAACTGGAACCATGGGGAATCCAGGACAGATGATCCTTTCAGGACCAGTGGTGAGAGTGGAAATTCCAGGAGGGTAGAGGGAAGGTGGAGTAGAAAGGGGGAACCCATTTCAAGGATCTATATAGAATCTCCTCCCTGGGGTAAAGACAACAGGGAAGTGGGTGAAGGGAGACATTGGACAGTGTATGATATGACAAAATAATAATAATTTATAAATTATCAAGGGTTCATGAGGAAGGGTGAGTGGGGAGGGAGTGGAAATATGAGGAGCTAATACCAAGGACATAAGTAGAAAAAAAGTGTTTTCAGAATGATGGCAACAAGTGTACAAATATGCTTGGCATACAATGGATGGATGGATGGATTGTGGTAAGAGTTATATGAGCCTTCAATAAAGTAACTTTACAAAAAAAATAATGTCTTTATTTGATGACTAAAGCTCTAAGACCTTTCAGTGAAGTAGTTAGGTTTTTTCCTTTGGGTCTTCACATAGGTCACAAGACCCATGAAACCAGAAATGCTTGCTGCTATATTTTACTTCATTTGTATATATTTTGCTATGCTGCCTTTGACTTCAGCAATATTGAAGGATCCCAGTACAGTACGTTTTGACCTTGCTCTTCAGCTTTGCCTGGGGTGTTCACATATGGCTAGTCTTTTGACCTACTTTAATATATTTCGGCCATGCTGTGATTCATTTGAAAAAGAAAACCAGCCAGTCTTGTTTCTATGATGATTTTAGAGTCACAGAATATCAAAATTAATACTGAACACTTCTTTCCACACAGGTTCGTAAACATCCAGGGTTCTAAGTACCAGGACCAACCCTGATTCTAAGAAAGTTTCGTCATCATCTGGACCCTTATAACACTTAGCCATAATGTATCAGATACTTGTGAAGCACTTCTCACATATCATGTTTGTTTTTGTGTGTGTGTGTGTGTGTGTTTTAACATTTTTGGGGAACTAAGTGAGTGTTTGCATCAGATCATCCTTTTTGCATTTTTTCTTTTTTGGTTTTTGGTTTTTTGGGCATCACTGCCCTCTGGTGGTGGGAGTAGGAGGCCCAGCCTTTGCTTCTGTGGAGCCACTGCTGGAATTGAACCTCTATCCCAGTGGGCAGCAGTCCTGCGCACAACCACTACGTCACAATGGCTCAGCCCTCATTTTTGCATTTTTGCCTTTTGCATTTTGCATAACAACTTCACAGACCTCCCAATAACCCATCTTCTTTCTGCCACCCCCAGCTCCCTCTTCTAGCAGATTCCCTTCTCCTTTGCCTGAGCAAATTTGTCTGCCTTCTAACCTAAGACATCCTTTTCCTGACCTTCCTCGCCCACCCCTGGTAAATATCAAAGTCTGTCTCTTTGAGTGTGAAAAATTTTATCCTTTTTTTTTGTTTTAATAACAATGGTCTCATACCATATTTGTCTTCTTGCGATTGACTGACTTCACTCAGCATGCCCTCCAAAGACCGATCAGAAGACACTTCACAGTTTCAACATTCATCTATAGCCATGCCCAGTTTTCCATTGTGTATATGGACCAATGTTTGTCCACTTCCACCCATGGGAATTTAGATTGCTTCATCTTCCTGCTATTATGCATAATACTGCGAGGAACGTGGATTGCACATCCTATTTCATGAAATAGGATGTACAGTCCACGTTTCCCAGAATTACCTCCCCAAGAACTAAAGGCTATTAATATTGTCATTTTGCAAATGGGGAAATCGAGGCAAACAACAAGACTACAATGAAGTAAGCTTCGCAATGGCACGCTGCTGCTCAGGAACACATCATATCGCCAGTGGACACAGCTGTTTGACTCCCAAACCCAAGTTTTTCGTAGTCACACTGAACGGCGAACTCAACAGCATCCTCCTTAGACGTGGCCATCGTTAAGAACTTCCTGATTGCCACTCACCCTCTTTTGCCAATTTACTCAAGAACTCCAGCTTCTCCCTCTAGTGACCTATGTGGATATATGGAAGTCAGTTATTTATATTAAAAATATTACTTAAGTTTAAGGGAAAGAGGTGTCGCTGGGCTGTGGACGGCTCTTTGAGTGTTCTACTTTCACGTGTTCTTCCCAGAAATGTGAAAACAGCCCGACTAGCTATGTGGCTGAAGCCGCTGAAGACAGAAACATCCCTTCTGAGATGTCTCCGTACTAAGCCTGATGGCAGTCACTGAGCTCTTCTGCAGAGTCCCTCAACTCACCCAGCGTCTGGCCACCAAAGATAAAAGGCTTCCTTCTTCCACTGGGCATGTGTGCAGTTGAGATTTGAGTTACAGATACTCTAGAAAGCCTGGTAAGAGCAATTGGGGAAAATGGATCCCCACCAGTGTTTAGGGGTTTTGAAATCATTGCTGGTATTGGATGAAGACTTTTGTTGTTGTTGTTGTTAACATGCTACTGTGATTGACAGGGGGCTTACAGACTAGATGATCATATGTAAAATTATTCAACAACTTAAACAACTTATCAACATTACCATAGCTTGTGCTCCACCTTTGTTCTTCTCCTCCGCACTATACACTATTTTTCCCTTCACCCAAGTTAACAGCTGTCCACTCTCTAGCCTTCTGCTTCCCCTCCCCTCCCTTCTCCTTTCCTGCCCGGGAACCATCAAACTTGTTTCTTTGGGTATGAAAACCTTTAGCTTCCCTTCTGCTTAGTCTAATTTTTCAGCTCAAATTGAAGACAGTTGCAACGTGTCACTGTAACCCAGAATGGTCTGGTGTGGGGGTGCCACTGCTGTTCAATTTACTGGGTAATGACTGATATACCTTGTAAGGAGTTCGGCTGCATTTACCTAACCACACTGTGAACAAGAGAATAAATTGTTTTGTGGACTGCCTTGACATTGTAACTGTAAGCGTAGGCACATCTGGGGATGGGATGGAAATTGCAGTGGGGTGTACATATAATTTAAAATTGGGGAGGTGACAGCTGCTGAAAGTCTCCCTTTCTTTTTCCTTTTGAGAAAATGTCTGGAAGTTCTGTCACCCAGAGTCAAGATCCCACCAGCCATCTGTGCCGAGAGCTGTTTCATTCCACTCAGAGTGGAATTCCAGACAGCCTCTATCACCAGAGAAGAGTCCCCAGAGTTTCCGTGTACAAGAGGGTGGGGAAGTGATGAGGTGTTCTGCTAATTGGATGTGAGGTCCTTGTTTGATGATATGCTTTTCCCACTAGGGTTCATTTGCTATAGGTACGCAGACTCTGGAGACAGTCCACAGTGGGAGAGAGCCAGAGTTCTCAGCCCAGGAGCTGACCCCACAAGTAAGAACCAACTTCTCCAATCATGTGGAGTGTATACCTTCTCTGGTTCTTGCCCCGCATGTCTTTCTAGAAATTCAGAGGGATAGGGTGAGCATTCCAAAGGAAGGATGAAAAATAAGCAGCTAAAGTCTTTTTACCAGTTTAAAGACAAAACAAACAAAAAAAGCCCATTTCACATATCATGCAATACAATAGTTCATTCATGCTTAAAAGAATTGTACAATCATCTCCACAGTCACTTTTAGAACCAGTATTTCTTTCTTGTGCTCATTGTCGTGAGTTCCCATCTCCCCACCAATATCCCCCACAACACTCCCTAAGAAACCATTAGTGTATTCAGTGTTTGTAGGTCTACCCATCCTGTATTTTCTAAACAGAAAAACATAAAAAACAAAACAAAAAAGAAACTCACTGTATTCTGCATGATCCCTGGCTAGTTACTTCCCTGGTTTGTGGTCAGATGGGAGTCACTGGTGGCTTAATCCATGAAAAGATGCTGGGAATGAATTTTGGATTCCCCCTGTTCACAGAGTTTTCTAATCAATTGAATTGTTCACTACCACCACCCAGCTCACTCTCTCTCTCTCTTTCTCGCGTATACATAGAAGTCAGAAATCTCTAATTTAGAAAACTCTGGACATGGACAAATAGGATGAAGGTAAACAAAATGTTCACATTGGATACAAATTAGGACATGACACTATCTTAAGTATCATCCTTGATTATAAGAGTTTGTCTTCTCACAGATAGACGTGACATCCTGCTCAAGCTGAAACAGACACTAAATACCAGTTTCTCACATGACAAGTCAAGATCCAGAGTAAATTGCTGAGACCCCATGAATAAACTTTACAATTTAGAAGGCACTGTATCTTCTAAAACACATTGAATACAATTATATAAGCTAAATGGCATTGAAAGGACAGAAAAGAAATGAATACTTCTGTATTATAATTGATTTCTAAGCCAACAGTAAGTGGCATTTGAAAATTGTTTCATATTAATTTATAATTCAGGGCTATGTGGTTTCCATTACATTCCTAACCAGTGTCACTGGGCTCAAACCATTTTAGTAATAACAAAGTAGGAGGCATAATTCAGTCCTTATGCTCCGACCTCTGCACTAACAGTACCACATAATGTATGCATAGCTTGTTTTCTTTCTCTTTTCTGTTCACCTTTCCCCTGTGACAGTGAGATAAGATGTCCGACTTGTTCATTCCTTCTTTCTAGCTGTACAAGAAAACTTATCAGAATCAGTCCCCTGCTTTTTCTCAGGCCTCTTGTCAGTGTTTGAAATTATGAAGTTATAGAAATCTCAGATGACTATTTTTTCATTACAAACAATTGCAGGGCAAGATGAAAGGGGAAAATCACATTTTTATTTTGTTAAAAATTAAAAAATGTTGTCTGTGTCACAATACAGGAAAAAGAGGCAACAGAGTCTCCTCTCACCCCATCTTCCAACTTCTGTGCTTACTTGTTCTGATACGTAAGCCCTCTTGACTTTTTCAATTTTCATTTCCTACTGCAAATGCTAGAACTGAATATTTTTTATTTCATCAAAAAGTTGGCATTCTTGTAGATACGATTTGGCAGAGAACATTCCTACATATGTATTGCTAAGTGCTGCAAATAGACTGATGGATACAAGAGGGCATACAGGGGCAAAGTTAGGCAAACTTAGCCATACCCAAGAACCTTGAGGGATTGAGGCAATGGGCTGCTTGAGGGCTTTGGACCATAGAATCAGGAGACTTCTAGATCAACTGACCAGAGTGAATAAAATTAAAAACTCAAAGAAATGCCTAGCCAAAGGACAAATAAACTATGTAAACCATAGGCTCTGCTATGGGGAGATCAGAACGATTCACTAGATGGTGCCTGACCATCACTACTGACCACTCTGATCCTGATCACCCTGGGTCTTAGACAAAGTGAAAGAAAAAATATAAAACAAAACTCAAAAATCATATAAAAGGCCTGATTTATGAATTTGATAAAGTCTAGAGGGATCTTCAGAACTCTGGTCTTTAAATATGCTTCAAGTTTGAAATTCAACCTCCCCCTAAGAATCAACTTTCAGCCAAACAGTAGACAAATGTGTAAAATGAACAGTCACATCCATTTCAGAGAAATCAAATCCCAAGGGGTAGGATTTGTTCAGAAACACAATGAAAAGGACTAGAAGGGGCAGAAATGGAGAATAAATGGAAACAGGAACCCAGAGAGGCGGTGGGAAGAGTGCTGTCTTGTTGGGGGGCATTGGTGCAACAAAGGTCACCAAAAGAGTGTTTCCATTGTCAAATGGGAAAATCATTTTCTCTAGAAACTTTCACTCCAAACTGAAAATATATGTGTGTGTATATATTTTAAAAAGCTGACAATCTCCTAGAATAGGTATGGCCCTGCAATTTAGTGATAAGTTGTAAGAAATGAGATTTTGCAAGGGCAACTGCAACATCCTCTTTCATCCCACATGTTTCTCTAGTACCGTGTTTCCCTAAGCAGGTGATACTGACCCAGGGACTGAAATGCAGGTCTCTATTTGTTATCCTGGCTTATGAGCTATAATCCAAACGTTTTCAAGTGCCCAGGTGGTGATGGATAATTTTCTCCCAACAATGGGGTTGTAGGCTACATAAGTTTGGGAAATTATGTTCAAAACCTTCAATAGTCTCCTCACAAGAGATGGAATCTATTCTGAATTGGGTCACACATGGACTTGTGTGAAAGCAATGGCACACAGATAAAGTGATTCTGTGCAACTTCCAAGGCAAGCTCCTCATCAACTGCACGACTCCTGCCAGAGCCTAGAAGCATCCGGGAAGAAGGCAATCATGCTAGGAAGATGCTTGGTCCAGCAGTGTGGGGAGACCACAGGAGAGACTGTGGGAGTGGAGGAGGAGGGTGAGATGCTCACCCAGTCACCAGCTACCACTTCTCCAGGTCAACCATGGTCTCAACTGAATAAGCCCCTGAGCCAGCACCGTCCACTTGAGTCCTTCTTTCCAAATAGCCGCGTCACAGAAATCATAGAGATAATGACACTGTGTATCTTCAACTGCTACACTTTCAGATACATCACACAGAAATGGTCACCGAAACATAGGCTTAAATTAAATTAAAAAATAACATCTGCTGCTGCTGAATTGACTAATTCATGGCAACCCCACGTGGGTCACAGTAGAACTGTGCTGCAAAGGGTTTTCAGTAGCATAGTTTTTCAAAAGTAGATGACTAGGGCGATCTCCCAGGTTCCTCCGGAAGGACTTGAACTGCCGACCTTTCAATTAGTAGCTATGTGCTTAGCTCTTTACACGACCTGTGGATCCTTCTAGCTTAGGGATTGTGAAGAAGTTAATGACAAATCCCAGGAGTACCCCTGCTTTTCGAAACTAATTCGCAGAAGAAATTCTGGAACAGAGCTATTTGAATATATTCATCTTTCTTGCTGAGTGTCCCCACCTGCTGGTTTTCATTGATCTGATGAAAACTAGAGAGCATGGCTTTACCATAGTAAGACATTTGAATCCCAAGAGTTTTATTTTATTCTGTCTACACCTTTTCCAAGGGAAACGGCAAAAGAGTCAAACCCAAAGATTCTGCAGCAAGTGGGTTGGAGTGACTTTTGTTGTTGTTAGTTGTTAGCTGCCATGTGCGAATGCCAACTCATTAAGACCCCGCTTGAGCCATGTACCAGGTCTGCGTAACATTGTCAAGGTTGTGACCTTCAGTAGCAGATTGCCCAGCTGAACTGTTCAAGGGTCCCTGGGTGGGCTTGAACTGACAACGTTTTGGTGAGTAATTCAGCACTTAACCAGTTGCACCACACGGGAACCCCAGAATCACTTCTAGTCATTCCAAAATTTCCCTGACTACTGTTCTCTCAGACAGGTGAGTTCTGTCCCCACTTTCAAAGGAGCCCGTGACAAGAATGGTCTCTTAGTGTTTGTCCCCGGAGTCCATTCCCTTTCCTGGGAAGGAGGGCTATAGTGAAAAGATGAAGTGGTCTTGGTGGGGACATTTAAATCAACCTTCCCTGAAGAGCTGTGTTTTAAAGATGGATATCCTCATTTGCACCTCGAGTCAGACTACTTGGTCAATGCAAGTCTTCTTCAGCAGTGATCCTGTACAGGCTGCACAGATGCTCTGTCGAGCAAGCATCTTAAGGGGGGGAACGTGGTCTGCTCCAAGATCCGAGCTGGTCTAGAAAACACCCACACAGTTCTACACTCAGGAAACAAGCGGTAAACATACTGTCTGAGTGGGAACATTTCAAAGAATTAGGGATCCAACTCTCTCCTTCAATTGTCTAGGCGATGAAATAACAACTTTAATCCTAAAGTTAACAATGATATCTAACAACTAGTGAGCATTTACTAAGTAGCAGGCACT
>PVJH01010659.1:0-72640 GCA_004026705.1 Nesogale talazaci | reverse complement strand
CTCTCTCTCTCTCTCTCTCTATCTCTATCTCACTCTTTTTCTCTCTCAAGGCCTCACAGAAAATGTGATTACTGATTGACCAGAAGGTTCGAAGAAGGCAGGTAGCCTTTCTTGTGTGTATTTTTCAGGGAGTAGCATCTGTATGTAGAGACCAACCAGTGCAAAAGTCCAGAGCCAGAATTGTACCAGACGCGATGGAGACACAGCAAGGGTACTGACTAGTGTGCCTAAGAGCAGAACGAGTGAGCGAGAGAAAAATAGGAGGTTAGAGAGAGGCGGGTGATCACAGTCCTGATGCCAGGAGTGAGGAAAGGAACATAAGTGACAGAGACCCCCTTACGGGCATTTGGAGCTTGGCTAGCAAATTGTTATTTTTAGGTAGGGGACCTTGAGTACAGCCGAATGAAACACTATCCGGAGGTACTCCCGCTTCTCATGGGTTGTTGGATGATTGTGTCGCTCTACCTTGGTGTGGATCTTCGCTGCCCCTCGGCTTTGCCATGCCTGAGGTCCTCCCCAAGAACTGGTTTCTCGTGAGACTTAAGTCTCACCGTGCTTGCTTCTCAGGGGTGTTCTAGAGAAAGGAGAAGAAATCAGATGAGCTCTTTGAGGAAGGTGTTGGCATTGCAGGTGTTTACTTGCTGTTCTTCAGCTGAGAGACAAATTGGTCAGGAAGCCGTGTCACTATCATGGCTTTTAAAGCTACTGGCAAGACATTCGTGGGACCAGAGAGCCAGATTAGAATGACTTTAGCCAACTGTCGTGTAAAGTCCCCAGAGGAGGGGTGTGCTAACGTGGTGAAAGCTTCGAAGGAGAAGAAGCTGAAGGGACTGATTAGGATACCTATTAGGACTCTGGGGGATGGGGGTGGGGTGGGGAAGTAAATCAATAAATAACCAAGGGTTTATTAATTTTTTAACTTCTTATCCAGGCTCAGTACTGCACAAAGCGATCTGCTTAAGGACCTCAGCAGGACCAGGCAAATTGATGGGTTGCTTGCAGAGTTTAATATGGACACACTCCTGGGACAAAAGAATTCCTTGTAATTTTCAGAGTCTTGTCGTTTAATTTCATGTATGTTCAGACTCTTAGATTGACCTTATAGTAATCTAAGGAAGATGATAATGATATTGATTAAAGAGGTGGATTGTGAATGGTAAGTGTAGACAGGGTCAAGAAAAAATTAGGAGGTCTAGAATGTCCAGGACATGGGAGTGGTTTGGAATGGGAGTGAGGTAGAGAGAAAGGGTGCTAAAGATTTCTGGTTTGTGTCCCTAGAAAGATGCCAATACTATTAAGTTTGATGGGGGCTGAGCCCCGGTGGCGTAGTGGTTGTGCGCGGGACTGCGGCCCACTGGGACGGAGGTTCAATTCCAGCAGTGGGGCTGGGCCTCCTACTCCCAGCGCCGGAGAGCAGTGATGCCCAAAAAACAAACAAACAAACAAACAAAAGTTTGATGGGAATGATTAGAGGAAGATGATTAGAATTTGGGGTGGGTAGAATGAATTTCCTTTTAGACATAACAGACTTGAATTACTTTTGAGTCATTGAGTGGAGAATTCTGGTAGACAGTTGGATATTTGAATTTCAGGAAAGGTCTAGGGTGAAGACTTTTGGGAGGGGTCTGGCATCACTGCCCTCTGGTGGTGGGAGTAGGAGGCCCAGCCTTTGCTTCTGTGGAGCCGCTGCTGGAATTGAACCTCCATCCCAGTGGGCCGCAGCCCTGTGCACAACCACTACGCCAGCGGGGCTCAGCCCAAGACTATTTTTTTGTAGTCAGTTATATTTAGATTGTAGCAAGCTATCAAAAAAGGTCAAACAGAATATTGACAGATTTATTATGTAAAATTATGTCTTAACAGACTGCAAAAGAGAAAGGATCTTGTTGGCAGGAGACATTTATAATACAGGGCTCTGACATACTAGGAAAATTAGGGAAAGAAATACCTTCTTGAACAAGAGATGCCGGATCTGTGACCAGAGGGTGAAAGGGAATTCAACAAGTGAAGAGAGGGAGGAAAGAACATGGCAGGCAGTATATGTTTACCTGTCTAAGGTCCCTGTAGCAAGAACGAAAGGAAGGACGAGCAAGAGTGGAGAGATGTGGCCCAAAAAGCAGGTGGAAGAAATGCGTGGTTTAAACTAAAGGCAAAACCAGACCATTCAGAGTTTCGTATGCCCCTGAATTAATGATTTCTGTGTTTATTCCAAGAATAAGGCTTTGAGAACATAGTGAAGTTTGTGTTTGGAAGTGACCGCTCTGACGCAAAGTGGAAAAAGGAACGAAGAGAACGAGAGTGGGTGCAGGGAGACGATTACGAAATGGTTGGTAGTTTTCTGGGTCGCTTGTTGCTGATGCGTCTGTTCTAACTCATCGTGATCCTGTAGGAACAGAGTAGAAGTGCTCCACACGGCTTTCCCGGCTGTAAATCTCTGTGGAAGCAGACGGACCCATCGTTCTCCCCTAGAATCTCTGGTGGGTTTAAACCACTGACCTTTTGGCGACTTGTTGACCACTTTAACATCTATGCCGTCCGGACACTCCTCAAGCTTTTACGAAGATGCCCTTGGTAGAGATGGACAAACACAGATTTGAGAGTTATTTCACAGAAAAAAATCCAAAGAACTGGCAATTTCTTGGCTGTCTTCTAGGTTTCTGGTTTATGTAATGCTATGCGTATTATGAAACAATTGGAAAATCTATAAAGATATAAAAAATTAGGGCTGAGCCCCGGTGGCGTAGTGGTTGTGCACGGAACTGCGGCCCACTGGGACGGAGGTTCAATTCCAGCAGTGGGGCTGGGCCTCCTACTCCCACCGCCGGAGAGCAGTGATGCCCAAAAATAAAAAAAAAATAATAAAAATTTAAAGTTACTACTCAAAGCCATATATTAAAATATTCCAATAATGGCTTGCTTCCTGAGGTAGGCTTTGGGCTGCTAACTGTGAGGTCAGTGACTCAAGCTCATCAGCTGCTGCATAGGAGGAAAATGAGGCTGTCTCCTTCAGTAGCCTCAGTTTCCAGTCTTGGAAACCCAGAATCAGGACTGGGGACCAGAATTGACTCGATGACAGTGGATTTGGTCTGGTTTGGTTTGGATTAGCGTTTCGTTTTGCTTTTTTCTATGACAGTGCGTTTGCTCTAGCGGGTATTTGGGTTTTTCCCCCAGCAGCTATGCTAATATTTTTCCTCTTTGGAATGTGGAAGAAAGAAAAATTAGTTTTGTTCTCTTTAAAGAACAATTTCTGTTTTATTTCCTTTCAGGTTTGTTTTTCTTCAGCTTCTAATTTTGTGTGTGTGTGTGTGTGTGTGTGCGCGCGCGCGTGCATCACTGCCTCCGGTGCTTGTGGGCACTACCCAGTGCCGCTGCTGGATTTGAACCGCCAAGCCTGTGGGCTGCAGTTCCGCACTCGGAGCTCAGCCCCAGCTTCTAATCTTTACATAGGATTTGGAGGAGGTTGTGGGCCAGCACCTGCTGGTCTAAATCGGGGTGGGAGGAGTTCGGCCCCTCTGGGCTCAGGTGATTCTTTAACCGCCTTGCTCAGCATGGCACAACTCCTAATCCTGTAGCTTGGGAAGCACGTATGCACATCAAAGGCACTTGCTTCAGAAATGCCTCTGTTGCTTGCGGTTTCTTATTAAGTCCTTCTTAATGGCCTTGTCTTTGGGTACCGAGCGGGCGCAGTGCGTGCAGCGAACAGGCTGCAGATGATCCCGGGACTTCCTTGACACGGCCATTGTGATGCCTTTTCTTTGTTGTCTCAGAAGTGAGGACGTGCATGAGAGAGCGAAATTAGTTGTGTTTTCAATTGGTTTTAGGTACCTAGGAATGACAAGACTGAATCATAAAATAACTTAGGTTTTTTTTTTTTCAAACCTTAGTGGTTATGGTATACTATTAAGTATTCAGTTCCTGCAAGGTCAGTAAAAACTGACCTCAATCTATAACATTCTTGGCTGTTGATTACACTGCATTCTGTTACTTTGATGCTCTTACAGGAGTTTGCTCTCCTCTGCTCTTGGTTTAAGAACTAATAATGACTCATTTTATATTGTATATATTTAATTTCTCCTTTTCTTCATTGGCAAAGATTTGTTAACTTGACATCCATAACTTTACCCCTGTCACGTTTGACTAAATATGCTGTTTCTTTCTTCCTTTTTTAAAAAGATGGCTCTGAGTAAATCAATGCATGCAAGAAACAGATACAAGGACAAACCTCCTGATTTCGCCTATCTGGCTTCCAAATACCCAGATTTTAAGCAGCATGTCCAGATAAACCTGAATGGAAGAGTGAGGTAGGTTACAGATGACCAGTTCTTTTTTCCTTTTTAATCTTAGTACAATTCATTCATCGATTGAATTAGACATGTTTGCATATATATTTTCTTCATTTTTTTCTTGACATATACTTTTCTTTTGAACCCTTGGTTTCAGCTCTTCTCCATCCTCATAACTTCACAATAGAGTGTACATTGTTATTATTTTCATCTTTCACATCAACCGCTGTCTCCCCCCATGTTTTCTGTTCTTCCCCCGTAGAGGGGTGTATTGTTATGTGTCAATCATTGCAATCATTCCTCCTTTCCCCTTTCCTCTCCCCCTCTTTCTCCTACCCTCTGGTATCACTATTCCTACTCCTGTTCCTGGATTCTCTGTATCGTGAGCTTCCATATTTTATCTATATGTGTGTACCTGTTCTGATTTAGTCTGAATTGAGAAGCAGCACTGGGGTCATGGTAGTGGGAGAGTGAGGAAGCCTCAAGGAACCGGAGGAATATATTGTGTTTCATTGATGTTTTACTGTGCCCTGGTGACTCATCCCTTCCATGTGGACTCTGTGGAGAGATTGTTTCACTGTCTACAGATGGAATTTGGATCTCTGCTCTATCCCCCATTGTTCTCAGTAATATGTTTTTGTTTGTTATGTGTTTGCTGATGCCTGTTACTCAATCCCTATGACCCTTCATGGTCGCACTGGTGGTGTACTTCTTCCATGTGGACTTGTTGCTTCTCTGCTGAATGGCTTGTGTAACTTCAAGCCTTTAAGGCCCCAGACACTATATCTTTTAACAGCCAGGCACCATCCACCTTCTTCACATTTGCTTATGCACCTGTTTTGTATTCAGTGATTGTGTCAGGAGGGTGAGCATCTCAGACAGCAGATTGGTTAGAACAAAGTGTTCTTTTATTGAGGGAGGGTAAGAGCAGAGGCCAAAGTCCATGCCCTACCTCAGTGTATTGCTGTATAAATATATGTACATGGGCCAGTATCTCTATTTTTTGTGGATTAATGTATTTACATGTGTACGCCCCTATGTTTATACCTCTATCCATTGTTTTGCTTTCTAGGTCCTTCTTCTGTTTCCTTTTGCCTTCCTCCTATTGCACTGTTACTTTCCCCTTCTTTCCACCTCCTGGTACCTCCTCTGAACTAGTTTACTCTTGTTCCAACACCCTCCCTCTGCTCGGATCCCTATTTCTTCCTTGTTACTGACTTCAGCACCCAGTTGTTCCCCTGTCCTTGGCGCAGCCTGCTCACCGCCCCCTTCCCCCACTGCCCTCAGCTCCCAGGTCTCCCTGGGACCATTGGTCCTGCTCTCTCCTAAAGCTTGCCTCTCCCATATAGGTAGGTACACTGACTATGTCATGGTCAAACTGATTTTACAAAATTGTAATATCCCTGGTGGCATAGTGGTTGTGTGCGGGACTGCAGCCCACAGGGTTGGCGGTTCAAATCCAGCAGCAGCTCTCCAGGAGCAAGGTTGGGCTTCCTACTCCCACCACAGCAGTGATGCCACACACACACACAAAAGATAATAGTAAATAAATAAAGAAAAAAATTAGAATGAAAAAAGAAAGAAATATACAAAAATCCTGGGTCTGTTCACTGGCCTTCATGATTGTCCCAGAGCTGCTCCTCCCAGCCTGGAGCGCCCCCCTTGGGGGCTCCGCGGGGGCTTCGTGGCTCTGCCTTGCTCCGGCTGCTGATCTGTTATGCTCCCTTCTTGGTTCGCTCCACTTTGGGGGGTTCAGACCTCACTGCTTCCCCGCCATGTGACCCCAGAAATGTCCTCTGTCTCAGTCTGCTCCAATAAGGGGACAGGGTGATATGTGCTGATGTTGGTTGCCCAGTGCCCTCTGTGTCTCTTTAGCTCCCCAAGGGACATCATTGCCAGGCCTGGTGTGCCAGCATGGGGTCCAGTCCGGCTCTCTCTTCCTCCCTCCTGGCTTGCCTCCGTGTGGGTATGGTAGGCTGGCCCCTCCCCCCAACCTGTGGGTTCAGTTCTGCTCTCCACCACACTCAGTTTGGCTCTGGTTGGTGCCAGCCTAGTAGCTCTCTTTTTAGGCATTCTTCCATGTGGCCAAACTGAGATGACCTGTTTTTGATGGTGTCATTCTAGTCAAATGTAAGTGGACACAGTATGCTGGACTGGCAGAAGACCTGAATGCTAATCCTAGACATTTCATTAAGCGCACCCTCTTTGGTCTTGGACAAATCACTTACCTCTCTGGTCTCAGATTTTAAATCTAGAAAATGATGGAATTGAACCAAATTCTTTTCTTTCCTGGCTTTAAGGGTGGGGGTGAGGGATGTCTTGATATCCAGATTGTCGCTTACATGCCAGAGATCTCACAGCAGCTGCAGAGACCTTATGATTGTGCTCTGAGTGCTCTAACTCTTGGTGGTAAGTGGGGGTGTAAAGTGGGTATTTTAATTAAAGGTTGTTTTATGGTGATATGAAGTAGGGACATAACCAGGGTATCAAACTGTGATCTTGGGCTGAGCCCCGGTGGTGTAGTGGTTGTACGCGGGACTGCGGCCCACTGGGATGGAGGTTCAATTCCAGCTCCACAGGAGCAAAGGCTGGGCCTCCTACTCCCACCCCCAGAGGGCACTGATGCCCCCCCCCCAAAAAAAAAAGAAGTAGCAACAAACTGTGATCTCACAGATAGTAATACTACTGATATTACTAAGATTTTGCTAAATTTAAGTTTAAAAGATTGGTTTCTAAAACTCAGTAGAATAATGTGTGTGCTTTAGGAAATGGCAGACATGGCAATAAGGAGAATGACTAAAGTTTTGTATTAAATTTGTGAGCAGTTATCGCCCCTAACTACACTCCTAAATGCCATGGAAGTTATAGGAGAGAGAGAGACTCTGAGACTGCCTGGGGAGAGGGTGGTGATTTAACTATGGAGAGGAGGAAGGGGGTTGAAGAGGAGGAGCAAGATAAGGAAAGGGATCGCAGGGCTTGAGGCATTTTGCTAACCCAAAATCAGCAGTTCAGCCCCTGGCCCTTCTGTGGGAGAAAGATGAGCTTCTCTACACCCATGAGATTTTTTGCCTTGGAACTCCAAGGGGGCATTTCTACTCTGCCCTTTGGGATGGCTCTGAGTCAGAATTGACTTGATCACAATGAGTTTTTATCTCTCTGTGACTTTAGAAGTGGAAGGCTGGGCTGAGTCCTGGTGGCGTAGTGGTTGTGTGCGGGACTCTGGCCCACAGGGCTGACGGTTCAAATCCAGCAGCGACTCTCCAAGAGCAAGACTGGGCTTCCTACTCCCACCAGGACAGTGATGCCACAAAAAGAAAAAAAAAAAAGGAAGTCCAAGGACAGAACTTTAAAGTATATATATTTCTTTTGGTTATTGAAGATATATACTGTGTAACATATACCAACTCAGCATTTTTTTATTCAGTACATTGTATGATTAGTGGCATTGATTACATTGTTTAATATATGTTTTTCGGAATTGTTCTTCTGTCACATTAACTCACTAAACCCTAAGTTTCCTGGTTGCTTCTGTTAGCATAATCCCATATACATCTTAAAAGAGTGCAGTGTTCAAGGCAAACACTTTTTGTTCACTAAACAATTTTTTTAATTTAAAGATTTATTGATACTTTTGAGTTAAAGGGCTTTAGTTTCAGAGATTTGTCCAGAAAGTGTGGATTTCACAAGAATTTGAATTCCTGGTTCATATGTTCCAAATTTTGATCAGGATTATGCTATAGACTCTTAGATCGAGATGTTCAATAATAGAAATACACATGGACTAAGCCTCCAGTGAATTTCCGTGAACCACAGACCAGAGATGTTAGTAACCTTGCTGGCAGGCAGGATGCATTGAAAAGTCATTTGATATCTTTTTTGGCCAGTTTGAATTTGTTCTATTTTAAAAAATATTTTCTACTTTTCAATTGAGGTTTTTCTCAGTTTTACTTGTTTACTGTTGTTAACCAAAAATTTGAGGGTGTATATTTGTATATGAAATTCAGGGCTGAGCCCTGGTGGCACAGTGGTTGTGTGCGGGACTGCAGCCATCAGGGTTGACGGTTCAAATCCAGCAGCAGCTCTCCAGGAGCAAGGCTGGGCTTCCTACTCCCACCAGGGCAGTGATGCCACACACACACAAAAATTCAGGATGCATAAATTTATAGAAACAGTACTGTATGTATTTGTGTATAAGCCGAGTTTTTCAGCACATCTTAAATGCAATTTTTGTGATAACATTAGGTGCCTTGGCTGATATTCGGGTCAGCTTATACTGGAGTATATACAGACAGTGGATTCATGGTTTCTTGCGGGTATGGCAGGGAGGGATGGGGGAATATGAGGAGCTTATAACAATGACTACAGGAAAGAAGAAAATGTTCCAAAGTTGATTGTGCTGATGATTGTACAACTCTCAATATGATTGGGCTATTCAATTATATATAAATTATGTGCCAATAAAACTACTGGTAAAAAAAATTCAGTGAGGATGCCAGGTACCATCCAGATCTTCCGTCTGGTCTCATGGCACCGATTGTTCATGGAGGTAGTTAGCCGTGCTTCCATTTCCTCAATTGATCATTCTTCCTCAATTGCTCCTCATGAATAGAGACCACATGTTGTACCTTAGATGTTCAGCAGCAGGAATTCTTAACCTGAAGTCTGAAAAATCCTTAAATCATATTAAACAATTAATGTGTGTGTTCATATAAATAAATTTACTAGGACATAATTCTTAACTTTCATTCCATTCTCCACTATACAAAGATTAAGATCAAATGCCCTAGAACTGTGGTCCCTAAAGTTTTAAAATTATCTACCACAGTCAGTAAAAATGTTGAGCTCAGCTCCATTCATAAATGAATGCTTATACTGTATTACAATAGTTCATTAAACATGAGAAAAACATATCAAAAGTAAACTTTTTTTTCAAAAGTAAAATTTTAAGTATATTTAAAAATTGGTTTTAATATTTTCTTTGCTTACTCTAAGCTTTCTTTGATACATTCTTTTGATGATCATGCCAAAGAGATTAAAATAATAATTTCTCTTTGTATATAATATGCCTATTACATTGTTCTCAAACTTTGTTCTTAGGTATATAGGTGGATGCTTATTCTAGTAAATAGAGTTTTATTATTTTTTAATTTCCTTTATTTAACAAGTAACTGTTGAAAAACCACTTTATGATAGGTTCTAGGAAGCAAAAAAAACCCCCCATGTTTTGCCATTGAATTAATTTTGACTTATAGTGACTCTTTAAGGACAGAAGATAACTATCCCATTGGGGTTTTTGTTTGTTTTTTTGTTTTTGTTGTTGGGCATCACTGCCCTCTGGTGCGAGTGGGAGGCCCAGCCTTGCTCCTGGAGAGCTGCTGCTGGATTTGAACCAAGGCCAATCCTGTGGGCCGCAGTCCCACACTCAACCACTATGCCACTGGGGCTCAGCCATCCCATTGGATTTTGAAGGCTGTAATTGTCATGGAAGCAGACTGCCATTTCTTTGTCCCATTGATTAGCTGGTAGGTTCAAACTGCTGATCTTTTCGATTAGCGGCCAAGAAAGACACAGTCCCTGCTATCTGTGGAGCTTATACACTACGAGTAAAAAAGATGTGGACTGATAATTCCGTTCAGTGAAATTGCGTGGATTGGAAACCTGATCCTAACTTTGGGAATTTGGGGATGATTGAAAGGGAAATGCTATCTTGGCTATGTAGTGAAGAAGGAGAGCTATTGAGTCAATTTCAACTCTCAGTGACCTTAGGAATGCTCCAAAGAGTTCTGGTAGAATAATTTATTTTGTTTCATTTTCAACTTTTTTGTTAATTGGGTGAAGGTTTGCAGTGCATATCAATTTTCCACAAAGGGTATTGTATATATTTGTCCTTTTGTGATGGACTAATTTGAGTCAGTATAATGTCTTCCAGGTTTACCCATATTATAAGGTAATTCTCAGATTCAGCATTGTTTGGTCACACTGCCTAGTCTTTGCTTGTTTGTATGTGCCTTAGTTTGTTTCTCCATTCTTCTGCTGATGGACATTTAACTTGGTTCCATCTTTTGATTATTGTGAGTAGCTCTGTGATGGACATACATGTAAGTGTCTGTATGTTTTGAGTCTTATTTCTTTAGATTATACCAAATAGAGGGGTTGCTAAGGACATATTTTTGGTTTTGCCTTTTTAAGGAGGCATCTATACTTGAATCTTCATGGGAGTTGATGAGCAGTTTTTTCTCTTGTAAAACAGCAGGTGGGTTAGAACCAAAGACCTTTCATTGGCAGCTGAATGTTTCACCATTGCGTCATCGGGACTTCTTGAGTAGGCATTAGCTAAGAAGCGAAAGAACCATTCTAGTGGAGGAAGCATTATGTGCAGAAATCAGTGACTAGCAGGGAGAAGGAAGAAGATGGGCATCTGAGGATGTGGTGAACAAGTGACAGGTTTATAAGGTGGACTATTTTTCTATTTTTCCAGCACATTGTAAGGTTTATTAAAGAGCTTGAAATATATTTTAAGACCATGATAAGGAGGATTCTTGGGTCATCATAGCTACTCATCACCACTCTTATTCATTAAAGTTTGAAGTAGGAGAATGACAGGCTAAAAATTGTTTTAAGACCATTCTAGGGGCGGTATGGAGAATGGATCGGTTGCAGGGCTAATGAAGACAGGTGTTTAGGAGATAGGTAGGAAATAAACCTAACTAGAAACACTGAGTGAATTTGAGAAAAATTTATTAATTAGCATTAGCTGGTCATGGTAGAACTTAACAACAGAGAAGCCAAGTATGACACTGGAGTTCCAACTTAAGCCAGAGGTTAGATGGTAGTGCCATTTGCTCAGTAGAGAACAAGGGAGGTTAAAGGGACATGGTTTGGGGGAAATGGTATTTTTAGCAGGGTATATTAGATTTAAGAAGTCTCTGGGTTAGCTTAAGGAACCCTAGAGATACCTAAATAGTCAACTGCTAACTAATTTGAACCCCCAGCGATGCCACAGGAGAATCGACCTGGCACTTTGTTCCCTTAAAGCTTACAGCCTATAAAGCCCTATGGCACAGTTCTCTTCTCTGTTCTGCTGGGTCCCTGTGCATTGTAATTGACTTGCAACACTCCCCCCCACCCCCACCCCCAAGCAACATCACAATATCTAATTGGAGGCATTTAGTGGACACTGACCACGAGTGGACTGAGAGCAATGATGGCAATGAAGTCCATGGGCCTTTGATATGGACACTGAAGGATCCACTGGAAAGGGGAAAGAATTCCAAATGTAGAGAACAACATATTATAAAATGCTTGAGTTTGGAGAACTGCATGTTGGTGGGACCAACGTGGGTGTAGGATAGTAAATTGGTGAGTAACACATGAGATTTAAAAGGAAAGCTGAGTAGTTCACAAAGAGCTTTGTATGGCATGCAGAGAACAGCTTGATTCCTCAGACAACGAGGTACCAGAGAAGGATCTTAGGATGCATATTTACTTAAGCAGATTTATAGTAAATTTTAAAAAAAAGAAGGGGAAATAAGGCACTGAGAGCACACCAAATGAATTTGCTATAGTACACATCTAAATAGCTCAAGATGCCTGACAGGTAATAGACCTTCAACAAATATTTATTGAGTGGACGAGAACAATTCTCTATAAAATCTATTTGCTATTTACCTGAAATAAAATGTCTGTGTTACTCTACCTTTGAGCACTTAGCACGTATTTCAGACTCTTAAATCTCACCTGATCATAGATGCACCCAGTTTTTAGAGTAGGAAAACAAGAAGAAAAAAAGTGAACCAAATAGTGCCAGTATATTAGAAATATTTCTTAAAATAAAGCAAAATACAGTAATATCTAACAGCATAAGCTCAACAATTGTGTGAAGAACCATCATCACTTTCATTAACAAATGAAGGGAGGCACATGCTTTGCTGATCATGTGACCTGACATACTGAGACTCCAGGAGGCGGGACTTCCCCCGAACACACAGCAATCCACAGCATGCAAACAGCAACAGACACTAAGTAGGTGCATGGGATCATAAGCAAATGTTCTGGGGTATCACATCTTTGGGCTTTTGTGGGAGGGGGGAAATGTGTCTTATGGTCCAACAAATGCAGTGCTTTGTGTGACCATATTGCACTGATAACTACTCATGGAACCACTATTAGATATCTGGGGTATATATCTACATTAGATTTTTAGAAATAAGTTCTTTCTTTTTTTTTTTTTTTTGTTTTGGTTCTTTTGGGTGGGGCTTGGGGGGGGGCATCACTGCCCTCTGGTGGTGGGAGTAGGAGGCCCAGCCTTTGTTCTGTGAAGCTGCTGCTGGAATCGAACCTCCATCCCAGTGGGCCGCAGTCCTGCGCACAACCACTACTCCACCGGGGCTCAGCCTAAGATATTTCTATTTTTAAAATTTTGAGAAAGTGCCAAATTGTTACACCATTTCGCAATACCACCAGCAATGGCTAAGGTTTGACTCTCTCCACAGTCTTACTCACTCACTGCCATCCCGTCTTCAGCTACCCTAGACCATAATCTTTATGGGAGCAGAAAGCCTCATCTTTGTCCTGCAGAACAGCTGGTGGTTTTGAACTGCTGACCTTGTGGTTAGCTGCCCAATTTGTAACTCACTATGCCACCAGGGCTCCTTTACAACCTCACTAGCAGTTGTCTGATTTTGGTCATTGTTCGTTAGCCAGTATGAGATGGTAGGTATCTCACTGTCATTTTGATATGTATCTCTGATGGTACTGTTGTAAGCATTGGACTGCTGATCCCAAGGTCAACAGGTTATACCCAGTGAAATAGTTAAGGTTTATTGTGATACCCTGGTGGGATAAAGTGAAGGGCAGAGATATAAATGGTTTGATGAGCCTCGCCTTTCTAGTTCCTGGGTCTCTTGCCTTCTCATGGTCGGACCAGGGTACGGCTGTCTTAGCCTGTACCCTGCTTCAGTTGGTAATGCTCACTTCCTATAAGACATCGCTGAGGAGAAGCCACATGGACCTACCCTGATGCCGCCATGGGTTCTGGAGCAGCTGCGTGGAGACCCTGGAGATCCTTACACCCTACTGATTCGACTTCCCGCCTGCTGTCAGCAATTTTGCGTGTGTTCTGTGAGGTGGAGGAGGGCTTTGTAGATTGGTGTCGGACATAGGAGCTACTGTTGGACTTAAGGACTTGGACAGCGCTGGGTTGGGATGCTTTCTTGATGTGCACTCACCCTTTATGTAAAACCCTCTCTTGCACAAAGGAGTTTCTGTGGACTTGTTTCCCTAGGTTACCCAGACTAACACACCCACCCTTCATTCCGCAGGGAAAAATGAGGCTGTCTGCCGCACACAGGGTCACTAGAGTTGGACTGGAACTGTTGGCACCTGACACTAACAATATTCTCCTATAAAAAGGGCCTTAGAAACCCTTGGAACCTGCTAGATGGCAGCAGGTTGAGGGAGTGACGATCCTGAGTTTATGTTCGTGTGCTTGTTGGCTGCTTGAATGGTGTCTTGATGAGGTGTATGCTCAAGTTCTTGTTCATCTTTTAAGTGGGTTGTTTGTCGTTGTTGAAGAGCTATACAAACTTTAGAGATTGCATCTCTATTTGCTGTGCTGTGTTTGAAGATTGTTTCCAGTCTGCAGTTTTTCTTTTGGTGAGCGCAAATTCTTAAATTTTATGAGATCCCAGTTATCTGATTTGACTGCCACTGTTGCTGCATTTGTGGTGGGTTTGAAGACATTTACCTCAGGCTGTTTATAATAAGAAAAACCAGTTCCCATTCAGTGGAATACAACGTAGGCAATAGTGTGAATGCTGCTAATTACACAGTAAAATAAAACACCTGCTGATGGGCACAGGCAAAGCCTGAGAGAGAGAACTGTGACCTTCCCAATGGTGGGGTTGTTTAGGTAATAGACAAAAGAAAGTGAAGGCGTTTCCTAGGGAAGAACAAATGTGTGTGCCAAGGGAGGGGAAGAAGGTAAGGCACTCACGGGGAGAAACACCACCTTTCCCCTTAAAGGTGGGGACAAATGAGCGTATTTACAGCTGCCTTAAACTGCCTCTCTCGTAGTGGGAGGAACAAGGAGACTCCTCTTTCTTTCAGTGTAAATGACCTAGTTTCCCCCAGACATCACTCTTCCATCTTTTTTTTGCCTAGGTAGGAGGTACTCACGATTGCCTGCCTTGATAGAATGGACTTTGACTTTATAATAGCTTTTTCATTGACCTCCATGAGGTATACAGGGGGGGGGGGACGACAAAAACAAAATTTCAAACTTCCTACAATATAAGTCAGCCAGGGATAACACACAACACGAGACCTGCAATGGATGAGGTGGAGTGCTGTTTATTTGCTCGTGTTAAGGGAAGCCAGGGGTGCTGTGAGAGAAAGTGGTATTGTTATTAAGCCTGGCGTAATTGATGAGAGGAGGATTGCTGGTGTGATATCTGTTTTTCTTTCCTGAACCTGTCCCTGATTTATTATATAGTCATATCTGACCATTGCCATTAGCTTGTAGCTTGTGCTTTTTGCAGTAACCATCCCCATAGAGACATCCTGCAGTTTAATTGAGCCCTGTCAGTTAAGCTTGAATAGAGTGTGATACTTAACGGATTTTTTTTTTAAACCAAGACACCCTGCTTTGAAGGGCTTTGTTACACTGCACCATTTTTAGCACCTCAGTGACTGCCTAATGAATAGAAAAGACGGTGGCATAAGATGGGTGGGCTTCAGCCTTTGTTGTTGTAACATCAGGTTCAGCCAGTATAGTATTAAAATGATTGTTACTTTAGCTGTGTTTTACGGAAATGTGCCCTTCCAAATTCCTTCAGCGTTCATCTGGAACAGAGTAGGAGTCATTCTGGGGAAATTGACATGCGCCTGTTGACAATAGGCTATTTTGTGAAGCTGGATGTGTGGATGTGTTAAACAAACAACAAAGACTGATGGAATAAATTGCTAATTTCCACGTGAGAGCTAATTTTAGTTCCTGTGATCTCAGAAATGAGAATGAAAACGATCTTTCCTTTGTTAAGGGTTTTTGAATGTCCCAGAGTGCTAAAGTGACCTAGATACTTAACTAGTGAAGTCAGATGACTAGACTTTGCCCTACAAAAGAATTTTCACCTTTCAGATTGTTTCTGTCAGGTGCCTTCAAGTTGATCTGAATCACAGTGAACCTGTATATGTGCTCTAGGACAAAATGAAACACTGTCTAGTCCTGCATTGCCTCTGCAGTCCACCTTGTAGAAGGTCTGTTTCTTTTGCTGACTTTCTAGTTTTTCATTTTGTTATTTCATCACTTAGAGTAGCCTCAGCTTGATCTCTTACACTTTTTGGTGATTAGAATAGTCCTCATTAATAATTTAATGTGCTTTAATCCATCAGAGGGACTCCATGTTTTTTCTCTAAATTTTATTTATTTTGTTGTTGAGAATATGCATGACAAAATATACACCTCTATTTCAAATGGTGCACCCCATTTGAATAGGATTCTTTGATTGACTTTTTAATTACAATGTTCACTAACGGTAGCAGGACATAATCTAATTCCTCAGGTCTCATAGCAAAGCACTTTCTGGTCTCGTCGTCACACATTCATTCCATAAACTTTTCCGAGTCCTGGCACTCCTCTTCCCTTTGCTGCTCCAGGTAGACAGAGACCAGGCACCATGCCTGCGTTGGCTACTTGTAAGCCTAAAAGGCCCCATCAGTGTGCAATGACCTGGAAGTTCAAACAGAAGCACTTGACACATTATAGGTCCATGAATTGGGCTGACCTTGACTCTCCAAGTTGAGGAACCAAATCCCATGAGGTATTTAGTTGCACACAGACAGTCTCAGCAGATACTAAAAAAAAAAAAAAAAAAAGTTGCTGTGAATATATCTATCACACAATTTTTGCTAGTTTTATTTATTTGCCGTTGTAGAAATTACTGACAGCACTTAGAATAATCAGCTATGCGGCTTCACTCCGAACTCGTGCTATTTTCCATCAGGGTTAGCGTTCTTTTTTTTCCTCCTTCCTGCCTCCTGTAATCACACTTTGGCCTCTATTCATTTGCTTTTTCTTATCTTTTTAAAGTACAGTCATACAACGTGAATTTTTTTGAATGATAAAAACTGTTTATGTAAATGAGTACCTTTGAAAGTACTAGGAAAACATTAATTATATTGCTGCTCCTCTTCTCTCAAATGTTTTCTTGAAGCTTTATGATTAAAGCTTAAGCTATAGCATTAGCCTTTGGGGATATCTGTCACCGTGGGAAAGATCCTGGTTCAGTCAGCAACAGAATTCGCCTTCTTTTATGGGAAGTAAGAACTCAGGACCCAAGGACTCGTTTTCCAGTCTTTGTGAAAATTATTCCTCATTACGCAGACACCGCAGTGCTTGACTCTGGTCCCTGAGGTGGAACTGGCCCAGTGGCACCAATAGTCTTTTGACTGGCAGAATCACACACATCAACGAAAAAGTCACAGGCCCTCCGTTCTAGATCAAACCACGTATTGGCCGATGTTCCTTACAGGTACTAGTCCTTGTCCCTAGGCATACTAATCATTTTTGTGGTTGTAATTCTGTTGTAGGTATTGTCATAGATCACCCACCACTGCATAATACAAGTATTTAACAAGTAGCTACAAAGCATTTATTAATACGAATGTCAAATCATATGAAAATGAAGGTGAAATCTCCACACTCTGTCTTTCTCCCACCATTTCCACATTAAGAAGCCGCCCTTAGCTCTTCAGGTTCTTTAAATGTATAGCCAAGCAGAGGGAGGTTTCGGTTCAGTTTTTTTTTGTTTTTTTTTTTTAGTTTTTTGGGCATCACAGCTCTCTGGTGGTGGGAGGAGGAGGCCCAGCCCCACTGCTGGAATTGAACCTCCGTCCCAGTGGGCCGCAGTCCCGCGCACAACCACGACACCACCGGGGCTCAGCCCTGGGTTCAGTTTTTATAAGAATATAATTGGAGTGTACTTGCACTGTCTACTTAAACTTAAAAAACAAGAAACCCAACAACTTTATTAGAGATCTTTATACTAGCGTATGTGGATCAACTCAGTTTATTTTTTTCCTATATGTGGGTATATTATGTTTTATTTTGCTAACTTTTGTTTGTTTGTTTGTTTGTTTGTGGCCATCACTGCCCTGGTGGAAGTAGGAGGCCCAGCCTTGTTCCTGGAGAGCTGCTGCTAGATAAGAACTGCCAACCCAGTGGGCCGCAGTCCCGCACACAACCACTGCACCACCGGGGCTCCGCTCTCTAACTTCTTATTAATTGACTTTAGGTTGTCCCTAAGTTTTTATATTTCAGGCCCTTTAGAAAGACCGGGAGTTGGCTTTTGGTTCTATTGGATCATCTGTTATTATCGTAGTTAAATGAAAAGCTCTTTTCTTTGTATCTCATCCCTCCCCCTCATTCCTCAGAAACCCTATCCAATATAGTAGTTTTTCTTAATTTTTTATTCTCTCTTTGTTGTCTAGTTTCTTCCTGTTAAATTGTTTTAAGATGTGAAGTAGAATTCACAGGCAATAACTTCACCATTTTGAAGTGTGCAGTTCATTTGTTTGCAGTTTTGTAAGATTCCTATAGCTCCTCATCCCAGAACCTTCCTCACCCCACAAAGAAACCCTGTACTCATCACCTCCTGTTTCTCCCTCCTTTCAGCGTGTGACCACCACTGATGTTCTTTCTCTCCCTTTGTGGATTGGCCTGTTCTGAACATTTTATAACCTGTGTCCTTTTGTGACTTTCCACTGACTTTTTTCCCCTTCAGCTTTCTGTGAATTAGGTGAAGGTTTACAGAGCAGATCATCCAGTTCCCAGTGACTTAAATGTGCACAAGTCTGACATTAAAAATAAATAAATAGTACCTGTTCTTTAACTCTACTATATCTTCTGCCCCCTGTCTTTTCTCTGTCCAGGCCACTTTCCGGAGAGAATTGTCCGGTCTTGTCCCCACCTAATCTTGAGCTCATTTCAGGCAAGTTGCTAAGTCTGTCGCTGCCAAGAGCGATTCTTCAGAAAGGTCCTTGGTGATCTCAAGTCATGAAATTCAGTGTTCATTTCTCAGTTACTTTTGTTCACTTCCCAATTACTTCTGAGAAACCAGTCACTTGTGTGCAGTGTTCTTCTGTATAGATGCTCTCGTACCCCAGCTTCCATTTTGGTTTTTTTAGCCTTGGTTTCCTTGACAAAACACTATTCTGGTTTGCTTTCTACCACTCTGGCCATCCTGTGTCTCCTTGTGGAGCTTTCTCTGTAGTGATTGTGCAGCCACTAAAGGAGTCTTCACGGCTCATTTCTCACTTTGTATTTTCTCCCTAAGCACTTTCATCTATGTCAGGGCTTCACTTTGTTTGTAGTATTTCTCTAAATCCCAACTCTGGCCTTCATACTCGGAAAGGTCTACTTGAGTGTCCCAAATAACAGCTAAAAATTCCAAAACACCAACCACTGTTTTCTTAGTTGATTACAACTTATAGTGACCCCTCTATAGGACAGAAGAGAACTGCCCCTAAAAGTTTCTTAGACTCTACATTTCTATGGGAACAGACAACTCCATCTTTTTCCTTCAGAGTGACTCATGGGTTTGAACCATCAACCTTGCAGTTAGCAGCCTAATATGTAGTCTCCAGTGCCACCAGAGTGCCTTACTATCTTGTTGTGTGGGCCAGAATTCCAGGAGACATCTGTGAAACATCTTCTTACCCCTGTCTATCACCAAACATCCTAAGTTTTCCATCCTAGGTATCGGCGAGCCCTTTTACTTTCCCCAGCTTCCACCATTATAACATGTGTGCAGTCTCCACACTCAGATACTCAGCAATAACCTTTTAATTGCTAACACTTTGGCCTGTTTTCATTCCATACCAAACTTCAATCTTTAGCAGAGATTTTTAAATGGACTCATTATGAATATTAACAGTTTCTACTTCCAACTTCCAAAGATGATAAAATTGAGTGATCTTTCTAATTCTAAGGCCCTGCATAATCTGGTTCTGTAAGAGCCAGTGGAAGAGTTCCACTCTTGAACACCTGAATCCCCATGAGTTGGAATTGACCTAGACATCAACTAGCGGCAGCCGCATCTTCTTCTGCAGCATCATTTTGTACTGGGCATGTTTACTTTGCCCCCTGCATTTTGGACACAACACACCTCTCAATGTTTGGAATACCATCTAAGTTCTCTCTTGCCTTTGGAGTCTTTGAACTGCTGTTCTTAACCCAGGATCATAGAATACCGTGTTCCCTTTGCTCAGTTTCTTCCCTTCATTAACATCTTCTCTACCGTTAAGGGGCCTCGACAGCACAATGAGGAAGTGCTCAGCTGCTCATGGAAAGGTCAGTAGTTTGAACCCACCAGCTCCTCCATTCCATGTGAGAAAAGACCGAATGATCAGCTCCTTAAAAGATTTTGGCCTAGGACTCCTCAGGGCAGTTCAGCTCTGTATAGGGAAACTGTGAGTCTGAATCCACTCCCATGTCTGTTACATCCTCAAGGAAGTCTTCTAGGATCTTCCTTAAGCAAGTCCACTTAACGTTGTCTTGGTAGCATCCTCTTCTTATCTTTTACATTATTACTCACTTATAATTTTGCATGTATGAGGGGTGCTTCGAAAAGTTTGGGGGAGTTTTCCATTATTTTTCAATTTTTCCATAAACTCTTTGAAACCCTTTGTCTTTTAGTAACTTTGGATTAATACCTGCCTTACCAGAATGCCAATATCAAGAGGGGAAGGATTACCTTGTATTAGATTCTTATAGTATCTTCAGCATCTTAAATATCGCACATAGTTGACTTTTATTAAAAAACATAATTGACTCATAAGACCTCCTGAATTAATAAAAGAAGAGTATCAGTTCTCATAGCTTTTTAAAAATTCCAACCCAATACATAATTCAGTTGAACAAAGTCGTACTCTGAGGACAAACATTTTACTTCATCTTTAAAAGTATGGAATATCCAATACTCCAACTCTCTTTACAATCCTATTTACAATAGAGAATACAGTCCATGAGTTGTGTAAGACTGGTTGTTATTTATTATTTATTTAAGAATGAGAACTATCCAGGTGTACAAATGTGGTATGCATACAATCGACGTGTGTGCTGATCTTGATGGGAGTTGTATGGGCCCCCGATGGAATGATTTTTTTTTTTTAAGGGGAAAGAGGAGCTTATACCAAGGGCTCAAGTAGAAAATATTTGGAGATGAAGATGACAATATATGTACAACTGTGCTTGATACAAATGATGCATGGAATGTTATAAGAGCTGTAAGAGTCCCCAATAAAATTATTGAAAAAAGCAACAACAACAACAAAAATATCCAAAAAGTATGGACGACTGTTTTATTTGAAATGTTTAGGGACCTGGCAAAACTGGGCCACCAGACTCACTTGCCATTAATTGCCTAGAACAGAGTAATGGCTGTGAAATGGTCCTTATGTCATCTGGCACAGCACTGCTACCATGTTGTCACTGGACAGCTTAGCCATGAACTGTGCCCATCCATAGAGGATAGGACCTTGTGCCAGAATGTAAATCGAAAATTACATGAAGCATCCGTTGGGTTCAGCTGACATTTCTGGGGTGGCAGGACTTTCTTCAATGTGCTGATTTAGACATTCTCGCGCAGATTCTTTTTCCTGGCGAAACCCAGCACTTTGGAACAGCATTGCCACCTCTGTCTTCTGTGCAGGGCTTGGTGAGTTAGAGCTGCCTGCCTTCCAGTGAGCAGTCAGGCACCACCAGGGTGCCTCCTGACAACTGCCGCTTGTAAACATTTCAATTTCCAACCCTTAATTTCCACACTCTCTTTGATATGCTCGTTAAATATAGCATTAAAAAGTTATGAAACAATCATGCTAATATTAAGAGAAGGTACATGCTCTTCAGTAATACTACTTCTCAGGGTTTTTTTTTTTTCCCAATGATTTTATTGGGGGCTCTTACAGTTCTTATAACATTCCATACATCATTTGTTTCAAGCACATTTGTACACATGTTGCATCTTCATTTCCAAATATTTTCTACTTGAGTCCTTGGTATAAGCTCCTCTTTCCTCCTCTTTTTTTTTTTAATAAATCATTTTATTTTCTTGGGGGCTCATATAACTCCCATCACGATCAATATATACGTCATTTGTATGCAGACCATATTTGTACATTTGTTGCCATCATCACTCTGAAAACATCCTTCCTCCACTTAGGCCCCCTGAGGTTTGTTTTTATAAGACACACTTCACTAAATTTTGTTAATCAAAAAATTGTGGAGCTTTACATTTGAGATTTTGAGACTTTATATGATGCTAGGATATTTTCTTCCTTTTGTGTGTTTTCAGTCATGGTTAGTAATCAAGTGAGCTGTCTTGGAGCCCAAAAGACATGAATTTATTTGAATGCCTTCGTGTGGTACTGTATTCCTGTACAATGGACTCCTGGGTGTGTGATTGAAGGCAGTGAAGTAGGCCCATCTTTTTCACTCACTTGACTGGTCTCCCAGGAAGAAAATGCTATATTTTAGCTAGGTTAAAATGAACATTTTTATATCGTGTGCTTTTTTTGTCGGTGTATCACTTATATTGTTGATCCTGAGTTGTACTTTTTAATTGAGGAAGAAATTCAAAGGTAGAATGATCCTCTGATTCTTCCTTTTTTTTTTTTTTAATGGGAAAACTGATTGAGGCAATTGCCGTGCAGTGCAGTTGAATGAAATGGAAATTTGTTCATGGTTCCATGCCCGTGAATTACCTCTTTTATCAGACTTCACAAATGACAAATTAGTATATACCTCGTTCTGATATCTAAGAATATCTTTAATATCCTTTTAAATGGATTAGTATATTTTAGCGGGACTTTCTTGTTAGCATATAATTATACAAACTAAAGTCAATGATGTAAAAAAATGAATATCTTTCTTGTTATAACTCACTTCAGACCAACTTCATTACCATCAATTGATTCTGACTCATAGTGACGCTATAGGACAGGGTAAAACTGCCCCTATGAGCTTCGCAAGCTGTAACTGTATGGGGGGGTGGGGAGGGGGGGTTAGAAAGTCCCCGCTTTCTCCTGAGGAATGGCTGGTGGCATCGAGCCGCTGAGGATAGCCAGGACTCCTTACTTACTCTAGCATATGTGGTCTTTTCTGCCCAGTTTTTTCTGTTTCCTGGTTTTTATTACATTAATGCTTTTGGAGGACATCATAAAATAATTAACTCTGAGATTTAGTTAGTGTCATTATAACCCTTTTCTAATAATGTTAATTTCTGCTTATACCTTCTTAATTTGTTCTTTCTGCTTTCCTTCATGTATTTTGTTCTTTTTTCTCTTAAATTGGATGCTTTGTTTCCATTCTTATTTATTAAGCTTAACATTTAAGGTTTGGAATGATCCTAGATAGGAATTTTACTTTATCCAAGATTATTTTAAAAATCATTTTATTGGGAGCTCAGATAACCCTTCCCCCCCCCCTTTTTTTTGTGGGCATCACTGCCCTCTGGTGGGAGTGGGAGGCCCAGTCATGCGCCTGGAGAGCTGCTGCTGGATTGAACCACCAAGCCCGCGGGCGGCAGTGCCACTCTCAACCACTACGCCACCAGGGCTCAGGCCTCGTATAACTCTTATCAATACATATATCTATCCATTGTGTCAAGCACATTTATATATTTGTTGCCGTCATCATTCTCAAAACATTTTCTGTTTGAACCCTCTTCGTTTTTTCCCCTCAATCCTTCCTCCCTCCCTCCCTCCCTTGATAATTTATTAATTATTATTTTTTCATACCTTACACTGTCCGATGTCTCCCTTCACCCTCTTTTCTGTTGTCCAGGGAGGGGGTTATATGTAGATCATTTTGATGGATTCCCCCTTTCCTCCCACCTTCCCATTCCCCTCCTGGTATCTCTACTCTCATTTTAGATCCTGAGGAGTTTATCTGACCTAGAGTCACTGTATTCCCAGCTTTTAGCGGTACCAGTGTATATCCTCTGATCTAGCTGGATTTGTAAGGTAGAATTGAGATCATGATGGGGGGGGGGGGGGGGGGGAGAGAATATTAAAGAACTAGAGAAAAATTGTAAATTTCATTGTTAATATACTGCACTCTGACTGGCTCGCCTCCTCCGCTTTTATCCAAGATTATTATAAGGTTTTTAAATTTTATTTTATTTTCAATTTTAGAATTTGGAAGACTGCTTGAAATGTTCAGGTTGTGGGTAGTGTTTGTGTGACTGCTTTCAAGGTTTAATGATAATGTGTGATTAAAACTTCATGGTCAGAAAATGTTTTCTGTACCATTTTTACTTTGTGATTAAATATGGTTGATTTTTTAAAAATATGGTTGATTTTTTATGCTCATTCCATGGAAGAATTGAAAGAGCTATTGTAGTACTTTACAACATGTCTTAAATTAGTCTTACTATAATCTGGATTGTAATTATTAGTTGTTAGGTTAAAATTAATGTTTATGGATTTCATGCCTTTTATTGTGATATAACTTATCTTGAACTATATCTTTGAATATTTCTTTGATTCACTTGTTTGATTCTTTTCTTCAGATATATGTAGCGTCTCTATTATCCCTTCCTAACATTGTTTTCCTCATGTTGGCTCCCATGTCTTTTCTTTTCTTTTCAATAGCAAAGCAGGCTCCTATTCACCACTTTTTTTTTTTTTGTGTGTGGGCATCACTGCCTCTGGTGGTCGTGGGCGCTACCCAGTGCTGCTCCTGAGAGCCACCGCTGAATTTGAACCGCCAAGTGCTGCTCCTGAGAGCCACCGCTGAATTTGAACCGCCAAGCCTGCGGGCTGCAGTCCCGCACTCAACCACTTACACCACCGGGGCTCAGCCCTCCTATTCACCACTTTCTACAAATACTGTTCTGTGACTTTGTCTACATTCTCATTACATCCATTTTAGTTGGTCCATTTCCACTAACCTAGTTTCACATTCCCCAAGCTTCTCATTTATATGTTAGAGTACTTGTTGACCATTTGGGTTTGTAGAGCTGATTTTTTTTTTAAAGGAGTGCAGTACTCAAGGGTGATAATTCATTGCTTTATGAGATAGTCTTCTATTTATCTTCAAGGTAATTTGAGAGGGTGACTCAGGGATTTGTGAGCATCCTGCAAGGTAAAGCAAGAAGACTCAAAATGACAGTGTTAAGGAGTCAATGTCTTTAAACAGAACACTTTGAAATGAAGGGAAAATAAATATGAATTTTTAAAAATCAATCAGTGGTGAAACAAAGACAAAACTTAAGCCAAATAGTATTTGGAACTCTTAGGTACATCAATTAATTGATTCCCAGAGACATCTTCTCAACCTTTTCAAGGATTTTCATGCTTATGACTCAGAAAAGACAGTGTCAGGGGCAGGCAGGATGTTGCTTCCCAATCACTGGTGCCTTCTGCTTCTGTCAGCGAAGGGCTAGCCTTTCATTAGGCACAGTATGAAGTTGCCTGTCATACTTGCCACCAGGGACAAATTAGCCTGCAAGCTTGGTTAAGCTTTTTCCAGCAACATAGAATCAAGACAGAAAAAAACCTGTCAATTGATGTTTTACATGCAACCTGAGTTTTGTGTTGATACAAATATATATTTAAAAAAATAAAAATAAAAAGAGAGTATTTGGAAGTGTCTCAGTCTTGGGAATGTTTTCTGTCTCCATGACTTCAGTAAACCAAGTTATTTTTGAGCATTTGAAGTTCTGTCCCTTTCTGTCTGGATCCATCTAGTGTGGTTCTGATTAGAAAGTATGGTAATGTTAGACACCAGTTCTTGTCTCAGACTGTGATGCAAGTTAGTGCCCTTGCTTTAGTGGGGCAGAGGCCAAGCCACGGCCAAAGGCCTGAGGCACGTCCTGAAGGGACCAAGAAGAACCTCTCTTCTGGTGCCTGAGCACAGGGCTTAGGCCCAAGTAGGGTCAGACATGGCTGGGAGAGATGTGCTGATTGAAAACATTGTGCCCTGAATTGTAGCATTTAACTTCCCTGGTAAACCCTATAACTGTGACTGTGGTCTGTGAATTCTGTGTGGCCAACGCAGCAGATTGTCACGTCTAGCAGAGGAGTGGAGATTTCTGTGAGAGGGGAGGACTGTTTGTCCTCAGAGATCCCACTTGGCTGGTATGGATGATGAGTCTTTCTCCTTTTGCTTGTCAAGTTAGAGGAGGCCCAGCAACATCCACCAGTTTTACAGAAATTGACACGAAGTTTGGGCAGCTCAGGGGTTGTTTGAGGATCGCGAGCTGTCTAAGCAGACAACTTCAGGCTGAACTCTGACAATGCTCCTTCTATCTTCCACAGTTCAGGCCTCTCCACTGGCTCCCTGGTCTCTTTTCCTCATTGTTTTATTTATAAGTAAGGACTTGGTATTTTTTTGTCTTTCAGTTTAGTATTATTTTAATTTTTAACATATTAGATTAAGTTTCTTAACAAGATAAAGCTAAATTTACTGTATGTTCCAACTTCTGGACACTTACACAACAAAGGGAAACATATTTCTAACAAGGCCTGTACATGAATATTTATAACTGCATTATTCATAATAGCCAAAATATCCAAATGCCCATCAACTGATGAAAAGACAAACAAAATGACCTACCTATTCAATAGAATACTGTTCAACTAAAAGCAGGTGCAAATAGTGATGCACGCTGCAACATGGATGAACTCTGGCAGAACCTACACACAGATGACACGATTTCATTTTTATGTAATGTCTAGAGAGTCAGAAAAGTGCCTAGTGGTGGCCTGAGCTCGAGGTTGGAAACAGAATGGCGAACAAATGGGCATGAGGTTTCTTTATGAGAAATGGGCAGCATCTAAAGTCGGATTGTGGTGCACAAACAACTCTGTGAATATGCTTGTAAAATGGGGGGAGGAGGAGTGTCAGAACATGTCTAATTTCACTGGGGCTACTGCCAGCCTCAGCCCAAAATCGATTCCCGTGAGCTGGAGGTCAGACTGACTTTCTGACCTCTTTATTCATTCTGACTCCAGCTCTCCCTTCCACACTACTCGATGTTTCTCTTCTGGGTTCAGTATTCCATTGAAATGGCCACATATAACTCACGGGTCATCCCTAGAGTCCGTTGTTTAATAAAGAAGTAGCAGGGCACACCTTGGGATCAAGATCTCGAGGATCAGCATCAGAGAACATGCAGGCATTCCCCCTTCCTTGGTGTGAGGCAGCTCCTGTCAGCTTGTCTAGGTCTTCTCTTGGCCCCCTCAAGTCACACCTCTCTTGGCCCTGTAACTGTCCCCATCATCTCTGTCACAGGTCCCTTACGGGCCTGCTGTCCCCATCTCTGTCCGGACACCTTCTAGAGCTCTCACTCTGTAATATTAAAGCTCTTGACTCCTGCTATAGGTCTTTGTGGTGTTCTCTCTCTCTCTCTCTCTCTCTCTCTCTCTCTCTCTCTCTCTCTCTCTCTTTCTCACTTTTCCTTCTGTTCTTCATCCTATTCCACTACTTTCTTTCTGTCTGTCACATGCACAGAAACTGAACCCACCATCCCTGAGTTATTCCAACGCAGAGTACCGTGATAGGGCAGGGCAGAACTACCCCTCTGGGTTTCTGAGACTGTAACCCTGGCCAGGAGCAAGCACCTGTCTTTCTCCATTGGGGCAGCTGGTGGTTTCAAACTGTTGGCCTTATGGCGTGCAGCTGAACTCATAATCACTATGCCACTAGTGCCCCTCCCCAGCACCTTGTACACACACACAAAGCTCACTGCCACCTAGTCAGACACATTCATCGCAACCCATCGGACAGGGTGGAATTGCCCCTGTGAGTTTCCGAGACTTTTAACTCTCTAAAAGAGTAGAAAGCTTTTAACCACTGTACCACCAGGTGCCTCATGCACAAGGCTTTGTTAATTTTACAAGATTGCTCCACAGGAACCACAGCTTCCCATTAGGCCACAGATACTTTATTTATATAGTGCATCGCCAAGTCGCTGCAAGGTGCCTACCAATCATAAGAGAAGCAAAAGAATCAAACTCGCTGAGGTAGAAAACTGGGACTAAAGTAACTCCTCAGGGTTTGGGGGGAAGTCTTTCCACTGGTTTTTCCAAAGAACCAAGGCAAAAGGCCATGTGAAGGAATTAATTTCACCACAATTCTAAAAGCTATCAAATTGGACATTATAGGTGAGTTTCATAGTGTGTAAGTTATCTCTCGATAAAGCTGTTAAAATAGTTGCATTCTTAATTTCGTGCCTGTGATAGTTTATTGTAGTATTCTATATTCATTAAAGGAGCCCTGGAGGCTGCGATCCTCTTGGTCAGCAGTTTTAAAGGCACAAGCAACTCCGAAGGAGACTTTGAAAGGGCTTTGAGCTCCTACGCAGTTACAGTCTCAGAAAGCCACAAGGTGTCTCTATGAGTGTGTTAGTCTGGGTTGACTAGAGAAACATTCATGGAAACTCAAGTGCATGAAAAAGAGCTTTATATAAAAGAGCAATTGTATATTAGGAAAACATCCCAGTGTAGTCCAGATCAAGTCCGTAAGTCTGATATTTGCCCATATATCCTATATGAGGGCATAAATTGTTCTTTAAACTCACTCAGCACATGCGATGATGATGAATACAGGAAGATCACAGGCTAGTGGGTAGAAAGTTTTCTGGATCCAGTGACTGGAAGCATCTAAGCACCCATGTTGGTTTCCATGTGGCTCCTCCAGTTCCAGGGATTTGGCTTCATCAGTGTGCATCCATGTTTCTTGTCTACAGGATAATGTAGCAGAGAGAGTGTGTCTGACCTCCATAGGGCTAATAATCTGCCTTGATCCAAATGAGGTCATCTATCTTGACCTGATTGACAGGCTAGACTCCACCCCTTCCTCAAGTTGACAGATTATGTAATTTGCCACAATGAATCAGCACTGACTGATGGCAGTGAATTTGGTTTTGTTTACAGTCATTAAAATAGTATGTACTGTTCTAAATATGATTTTTAAAGGAAAACTTACGTAAAATTATAATAAAAGTAATTTCAAAAAACCTCTTAAGGCTGAGCCCCGGTGGCGCAAGTGGTTGAGTGCGGAACTGCAGCCCGCAGGCTTGGCAGTTCAAATCCAACGGCGGCACTGGGTAGCACCCACGACCACCAGAAGCAGTGATGCCCCCCCCCCCCCCCCAAAAAAAAAAAAGCATTGAAAAAAAAAACTCTTAAACTCACTGCCATCAGCCAATGCGGACTCCTAGTGATCCTTATGTGACTGCCCCTGTGAGTTTCCAAGACTAACTCTTTTTGGGGGGCATCACTGCCCTCTGGTAGTCGTGGGAGCCACCCAGCCTTCCTTCTGGAGATCTGCTTCTGGATTTGAACCACCAAGCCCGTGGGCCACAGTCCCACAGTCAACCACAATGCCACCGAGCCTCAGCCCCCCAAGACTAACTTACAGGTAGGCACCTTGCAGCCCCTGTGAATTTCCGAGACTGTACCTGTTTATAGATTGTAACTGTTTACATAATTAGAAAGCTTCCTTTTTCTCCCTTAAATTTCTAGCATTTACAAAATAGTTACTATGTATCAGACAGCTTGTTAATTACTTTTAACAGATTAACACACAGTGCGCTACAATGTAGCTATGATGTATGTATACCCCCCATTTTACTGGTGAGCAAACAGGCTCCGAGAGGTTAAAATAATTTGACTGAAGTCATGACCTCGCTAAGGAGGAGACAGACAAGAATTTGAACAGAAGCAGTCGTAATAACCTCAGTGTTCGATATGAAGAAAAAGGTAGCTAAACTCTAGTACCTTTCATTTACTGTGACAGTGTTAAGCATCATAGGTCTGCCATTGTTGACAATGTTGTCAAACATTCTGCACAGCTGTTTCTGTGTGATAACCTTTGGAAATCCAAGTGGATATTTGGTATTGCCTGATTGTCATAGAGATTGTACAGCATAATAAATATTGCTCATTTATTTTACTTACTTTTCTCTACCCCTCAGCCTCAATTTTAAAGACCCTGAAGCAGTCAGAGCTCTGACTTGTACTCTCCTAAGGGAAGATTTTGGACTTTCTATTGATATTCCATTGGAGAGACTAATCCCCACCGTTCCTCTGAGACTCAACTATATTCATTGGGTAGAAGATCTAATTGGTCACCAGGACTCTGACAAAAGTACTCTGCGAAGAGGAATTGATATAGGTATATGGATTTTAATTCTTTATTGATGAAACGTAAGTTACATAAATTTGCAATGTTATTCCCTATTGAGTGCGGTCATGTGAAAGAAAGTGACTACAGATAATACTGTTCTTATCTGCTGGGATTTTCTGCCATTTGTTTCTCTTGGAAAGGTGTCTGTCAAATAGGAGCAAGAGGGAAAGGTGCTGATGCCACCAGGAGTCCTTGAATGAAAGCAGAGTTCTTACTTGCTTTTCAGAGTTCCATGGCGGTGCCTCCCTTAGGGGGCATTGTTTTCACTCTGCATTTGGTGTTAGTATACTAGTCCCCATGGGGCGGGTTTGTGGTGATGACCATTTAATAAAAGATCATGTACACTTGAATAGTTTCAGGAATATTTTTGGTGATTATTGGCTAGAAGATATTTAAACCAAAATTAAAGGAAAGGAAAAGTAATCAAGTTAAAGTAAGATATTCTTTTCCTTATAAACATTCACAATTAGAAGAGACTGGCCCCATATGATTTACTTGAAAGAGTGAGAGTAAGAAGAAGATGGAGCCAGGGTAAGTTTTGGAATCGTATATGTAAATAGCAATTATTTCTCATTTGATAGTTTTATTTTTTAAAGTTGGGTTTTTTCCCCTCTTTGACCTTTACTCATTCTTTATAGAAAAGTCTGAAATAAAAGCTCTGTGTCTCTATTTCTAGATATACTCTGTCCTTGCTTATAGGCCTAGTTAAATACCAGATTGTTATGTAAAATTTAGCATTATGTTAAGATAAAAAATGACCATATAAGATTGCATCATCATACAAATGTCAAACAATTGAGAATCATGGTTGGCACATCACCCTGACACAGCCAGGGTTACCCCAACACTGCACCTGTCTTTGTTAATGTCAGATATATGTCATTAGTGTGCAAAATAGAGTGTAGATTTGTTATAGTCACAAATGTGAAGTCCTGAATAGTAATATGGTCAATAAGAGAGAAGTAAGTGTTTAGTATAAACCCCAAACCAAACCAGACTCACTGCTTTTGAGTGGCCTCCTCCTCCTCGTGACCCTGTGTAGGACTCTGAGGGTGCAGAGCTCTGCCTTAGCAGAAAGCCTCATCTTTGTCCCATGGAGCAGCTGGTACGTTTGAACTACTGCCCCTGCTGTCCGTGGTCCAGTGCTTATCCCACAGTGTCTCCAGGGTCCTTTTGGTGTGTAGTATAGTCAGTATAAATGATACTTCCTAGACAATGTTCTCACTTTGACATTAGCGTGAATTTTTAGTGAATATTTTATCTTCACCTTACATGACCTTTCAGTCGCATTAATTGACTGCTTCTTTCTGAACCCTGGTAGTGTAGTGGTTATGCTTTTGGCTGTGACCTACAAGGGCAGTAGTTCCACACCCACAACCCCTCTGTAGGAGAGAGACAGAGCTTTCTGCTCCTGTCAAGAGGGATGGTCTCAGAAACTCAAGGGGCAGGTCTACCCTGTCCTGCAGGCTTGCTCTGATGACAGCAACTCAATGCCCGTGAGTTTGGTTTTCTGTTGTTTTGGTTCTTTCCCATTCATGAACTTACATCCTGTGACTTCCATGGCACCAGACTCCTCTGATATTTCTGGTCATTCTTCTCTCCTGGTCAGCTAATTTTCTTGTCTCACCATCAGACCTTACAAATCCATACCTGAGGCTCAGCCCTTTGCCTATCTCACTCAGAACTTTACTTAGACAGTTTTGTCTACCTCTGTGACTTTGCTTCAACTCCATGCAACATCATCTTACAAATGTATATATTCCCACAGCTCATCACTTCCTCTTTGCCCACCCATGAGAAAAGCATGCGTATCTCAGAACTCTCAGTTCTAGACCCGAGATACAGCTCATGCTTATTTCTTCTTAGTTCTGGTCTTCTTTTGCGTCTTGTTTCAGTGGATTCACCACCATCTGCATAGCTCTGTAAGAAACTGGAAGCCTGGGAGTCATCCTCGATACTTCTTCCCATTTTCATTCTTTTTTTTTGGCATCACTGTCTCTGGTGGTCGTGGGCGCTACCCAGTGCTGCTCCTGAACTGCCAAGCCCACGGGCTGCAGTCTCCCACTCAACCACTTATGCCACCGGGGCTCAGCCCCCATTTTCATTCTTACCTGCCACCATTTCCTGTTGATTTTCTCACTTCGGTATTTTTTAAATCCTTGACTATCTATACTGCCACCATTGTAGTCTAAATCACCCACATCTCTCACCTGGTCTCAGAATAACTTCTCAATTAGTGTGCTTCTGGCTCCTCAGTTGCCCCTCTAGTCCATTCACTACATCACATCCAAAAGGAATGTATAAACCTCTTAGCTGATCCCATCTTTACCACCTTCATGACTTCCCATTGCTTCTGTGATGAATACTAAATGTTTTCTGTAATGCAAAGCTTGGCATGGTGATTAGTATCTTCTTTGTTGTTGTGTTTTGGTCATCACTGCCCTTGGTGGTGGGAGTAGGAGGCCCAGCCTTTGCTCCTATGGAGCTGCTGCTGGATTTGAACCGCCAAGCTAGTGGGCCGCAATCCTGTGCTCAATCACTACGCCACCAGGACTCAGCCGATTAGTATCTTCATGGTGTCAACCTTGCTCTCCTGTGTAGGCCTCATATGATTCCTCTTCCTTGTTTTGTGCACTTGAATGTTCTTCTACCAGTAACTTCCCCACCTGTACCTACTTACTTCTCATTTATTTTTAGTTGTTAATTCCAGCCTTCTTTTCTTTCTTTTTTTTTTTTTGGGGGGGGGCAATCACTGCCCTCTAGTGGTCGTGGGAGCTACCCAGCCTTGCTGCTGCTGGATTTGAACCGCCAAGCCCGTGGGCCGCAGTCCCGTACTCAACCACTACGCCACTGGGGCTCAGCCCCTCCAGCCTTCTTTTCTTTTTTTTGGGGGGGGGCATCACTGCCTCTGGTGGTCCTGGGCGCTACCCAGCCGCTGCTGGATTTGAACCGCCAAGCCTGCGGGCTGCAGTTCCGCACTCAACCCCTTACGCCACCGAGGCTCAGCCCTTCCAGCCTTATTTTCTTACGAAAGTTTTCTCTACTATAAATCAAGTTCCTTGCTAATAAGCTTTCAGAAAACCACGTTGTTGTTGTTTTTATTTGAAGACATTTATTATATTTACCTGTACCTTTGATTAATTTGATTAACACCTGTGTTTCTATTGTTCCATGTCCAGGAAATGTTCTCATTGGATTGCACAATGTAGAGCCTGTGTTTGGGTTGTTGTTTTCCGTATGTGTGTGCTTCATTGTTGGTTGTGAGGCCTGACAACGTTCCTGTCATATACTGTGTTTTCTGAAAATAAGACAAGGTCTTGTATTTATTTTTCCTCAAGAAGACACCCTCAGGTTTATTTTCAGGGGATGTGTTTTTTTTTTTTAAGTACAGTACAGCAATCTACATTTATTCAAATATAGTTAAGTTGTAGTCTTCTGGGACATCATCATAACTCTCCAAACCCCGAATTCCATCCTGAAGCTTTTCCCTTCTCCCCTGGTGTTTGTGGGGGTGAGAGAGACCCACAGACGGGTGCTGGTGGGTGCTGGGGGAGAGAGACACACAGGACTGAGTCACATGACAGCCACAGCTGTCCTTCCCCCAGGAACACACAGTACCTAAAGCAGAGCGTCCTGCGCCCCTCATTGAGGAGACCTCCCTGCAAAGCCTCCGCTGGCAGCACACACACATCACACACACATCTTGTCACACACACATCTTGTTGGTGAGGCTGCCCGCACCGCTGCGCTCACCTCTGGGAGATGGGGCAGGTGAGAAGGGAAGGGCGAAATGCGTGGGTTGTGCAGAGACCCAGAGACGCTGCGTAGCCACGCCCACCACTAGGTCTTCTTTTTGGCTATATTGGGCAAATGCTTAGATCCTGCTAGAGCTTATTTTTTTTTAATTTTTTAATTTTTTTTAATTTTTTTTTCGTTTTTGTGGGCATCACTGCCTCTGGTGGTCGTGGGCGCTACCCAGCCGCCGCTGGATTTGAACTGCGGACTGCAGTTCCTCACTCAACCACTTACGCCACCGGGACTCAGCCCCCTAGGGCTTATTTTATGGGCAGGTCTTATTTTCGGGGGAACGCAGTAGTAGATGTCCAGTAATTAATTTGTTGAATATTGAAGGATAATCTTTGAACACTCAAATTTTAGAGCATCTTGTCTGAGCTAAGCACTATGTGAAAAAAGAGAGTTTAGCAAAGCTTCTACCCACTCACGTACATGACAAAAAGTAGACTGGGAATTACAGAACGCTTAAAATGTGAGCGCTTGCTTGGTACTGATTTGATTTTAATTGTGCCCCAGACCCTCTGCAGTAACACTTTGGGAAATAGGAGGTTGATGAGTTTCAGCTCTTCACAAGGGGCACTTGTCCAATCTAATGAGAATTTTATATAAATCTTTCCTCAGGTGCCATGAGTTGTCCTAATTCTGAGTATAGACTTTCCATTTTTATTGATCATTTTATTTATCTTGTTGCCCCTTTCAAAATGTCACTCAGGTTTCTGAGTGTGGTGGAATACTAGATTGTAAGTCTTTTGGCCTTTGAGTTGCTGAGAAGGGAGGTGATGAAAAGTTTTTTGCTGCATTTATTATTCTAGAAGCATATGATCTCTTGGTAGCGGAAAGAAAGTACTTATTCTCCCTCTCTCTCAACCCCTCTCTCTCCCTCCCTTCCTCTCTGAAAGATAGGGAGGCAGTTATATGAGAATCAAGGACCTAGGTCTGTGTATTTGTTCCTACAGACCTGATCGTGCTACTGAAATGTGCTTATTCTGAGTAACCCCAACCAGAATGACTTGCAGGGGGCCAGATGAAAACAGACCTGGATTGGCTGGATGTAGTCCAGCTGCTGCAGAGCTGGAGAAGAAGCACTGGCTTTCTCTCTCCTGAATAAACACTTCAGGGTTGTATTAGCCCCACTTTGTGCAATGGTCATAAAAGCAAGGTGTGATTAGTGGATAGTTCATGCTAAGTCTTGGGGTTCTACATGTAAGAACAAGCTGAAGTTGTCGGCTGAGCCCTGGTGGCGTAGCGGTTGTGCGCGGGACTGCGGCCCACTGGGATGGAGGTTCGATTCCAGCTCCACAGGGGCAAAGGCTGGGCCTCCTACTCCCACCACCTGAGGGCAGTGATGCCCCCCCCCCCAAAAAAAAAAGCTGAAGTTGTCAAAGAGTGAATTTTACCTGGAGTGTTTGCCTTTGAATATCTCTGAAAAGTGGTGGGCCAACCCATTGCTTGCCAATGTTTTATATGTCTTTATCATATATTTTCCTATAACTCCACATATCAGAAAGATATTCTCTCTCTAATTGTTGTGAAGTAGTTTTGTTGGGTTTTACTTTTCTTTCAAGTGACAATTTATAGAAATATAAGGAATTAGGCAGCTTAATATTATAATAGTTTTATATCTGTTTATTTTTTATTGTATTTTGAACAGTGGGCTCTCTTGATCTGTTTAAATACTGTTCTGAAAAATATATAAAATGCTGTTTTGGTATTTTAATACATTCATTTTGCTTAACAAGGTAGAGTTTTGCGTGGGTATTAAAATGGAGACTCAGGGTTGAGCCCCGGTGGCGTAGTGGTTGTGCGCGGGACTGCGGCCCACTGGGACGGAGGTTCAATTCCAGCAGAGGGGCTGGATCTCCTACTCCCACCACCGGAGAGCAGTGATGCCCCCCCCCCCCAAAAAAAAAAAAGAATAAAATGGAGACTCTCCATAAAATAGAGTTTTGACCATGTTCAGTTAATCAGCCATACTTTCCTTGACTACTAATGAGATACTCTTCATTTAACCTACACCATGTAAAAAGAAGAAGCATGGTTTCTGTTCCCTAGCAAGTTTGAGTCTAACTCGTAGGTAAGAGCACCAGGAAATGAACCGAGCACCCAGCAAGCTGCCAAATCCAAAGGAAATCCATGCCGTGAAGCCCATTCCGATTGATCGCTGCACAGAGGAGAGCCCCTCTGCAGGGCTACCATGGCTCTCATCTTTACCCGCTTGTGGTTTTATAGAGAGAGGAACTCTGGTGATGGCTGCCCACCTCCCTCCTGTGTGTGGCATTCTGACTGGTCTTTTCCCAGGTACTGGGGCATCCTGCATCTACCCCTTACTGGGAGCGACGTTAAATGGCTGGTATTTCCTTGCCACAGAAGTGGATGATATGTGCTTCAACTACGCAAAGAAAAATGTGGAACAGAATAACTTATCTGATCTCATAAAAGGTTGGCTCTAAAATTGAAAACCCTTTTCAATCTTTGTTTATTAACCTGTCTTTATAAATGTAATCCATTTCATTATCAATTATCTTTGCTTTAATACACATACTTTGGTAAGAATTCATTTAGAGGGGCTGAGCCCTGGTGGCGTAGTGGTTGTGCGCGGGACTGCGGCCCACTGGGACGGAGGTTCAATTCCAGCAGTGGGACTGGGCCTCCTACTCCCACCACCGGAGAGCAGTGATGCCCCCCCCCAAAAAAAAAAAGAATTCATTTAGAAAGAAATTAAAAAATATATAGAGTAATCTAGTTTAGATTTTAAAGGACGAAAACCTCACTATTGTTTAATATATGCTTTTTTGAATTTAGTACACGGAATTGTAGTAGTTGCCATCATTGTTGTCAAATCCCCCTAGTGACCAGTTGACATTTTATCTTTGGACTTACTATTTTTAAGGCTTCTTAGTAGTGTTAAACATACCATGTTAAGAAAAGATTCTAACATTATTGATGAATTTTATTTATTGTAATAAATTATTTGAAACTTTAGTAGCTTTAAACAATAAATACTATCTCCTAAACTCTGTGAGTCAGAAATTGAAGCCTGGTTTAACTTGCTGGTTCTGATTCAGAATCTCTGAGACCAGCTAGAGCTGCGCTTATCTGAAAACAACTAAAGATAGAGGTTTGCTTCAATTTGACCATTGGTAGGAAGACTCAGCTTATTGCCACATGCATCTTGCCTCACAGCCTGTGGGCTGGTTTCCCTGCCAGGAAGTCATCTGAGAGATAAAAAGCAAGGAGAAAGCCACAATGCTCTCTGTGACTTCACCTCCAAGATGACGCCCTGGCACTTCCATCATCTTCTGTTTGATGGAAGTGAATCACTAGGTCCCACCTACACTCCAAAGGGAAATGAGTAGAGGTATGTCAGGGAATTTGGACATTTTAAAACCACCACAGCATTAATATTTTTCTCCTAGTGGTAAAAGTACCCCAGAAGACACTCCTGATGGATGCTCTTAAAGAAGAACGTGAGATAATCTATGATTTTTGCATGTGCAACCCTCCTTTTTTTGCCAACCAATTGGAAGCCAAGGTAAAATGTATTCTCCTTTAAAGTAATTGAACACTTAATCTAATTTTGTTTTGCAGTGGTAGCAGCAAAGAGGAGCAGCTTTTCTTTTGAAAACCTTATCACTTAGGGTACTTTGGTTTCAAGTACCTTGCAAACCCACTCACACTGTCAACAAAGGAAATGTATTAGCTTACATATATAAGAAGTCCAGTGGTGGTTTGGGCTTCAGGAGCAGTATGACTAAGAAGTTCACAGTATTATTAAGTCTAAGGTTCTGCTTTTCCATCTCTCTCTTTACTTGGATCTGATCTTTGAGTTGTTTTTTGTTCACTTATGGTCAAGGGCTCTCTTATTAGGCTGGGGCTAGAGGGAGGCAGAAGCTTGAGGGAACTCTCTTCTTCCTTCCATTGATCAATAAGTTTTCTTCTAATTGGACCAAATAGGTCATAGTCCGCTCCTACAGTGGGCTTGTTACTTAGCCAAATTGATCTCTGCTTTTACCGCCACATGCCATATGATAGCAAACAATTGTCCAATTTAATTTTTTTTTTTGGTGGGGGGCGGCATCACTGCCCTCTGGTGGTCGTGGGAGCTACCCAGCCTTGCTCCTGAGAGCCGCTGCTGGATTTGAACTGCCAAGCCTGCAGGCCGCAGTCCTGCACTCAATCACTTACGCCACCAGGGCTCAGCCCCAATTTGATTTTTTTAAATTTAAAATAAAAATATATTTACTCATTAATATAGGTCAGTGGATAAAGAGAACTAATCTTTGAAAAAAAATAAACAATGCTGTAAAATAGCACCGAATTAACCTACATTTCCTTCCCTGTAGGAAGCCCTTTGTTAATTTAGAGTGAATAATAGCAGATGAGAACTTTTGAGAGAATAGATTGTTTTAGAATCCCTCAGATGCCCTAAAATACCATTCATATACCTCATAAAAATTAATTTTAGATGTATTAATTTGAGAGGTAGGGGGAAGATTTGTCAAAAAAATCATTAGCAATATCCACCATTGCAGATTGGAAAATAAGATGAAGTAGAATTTAATAACTCAACTCTAGCCTTTGACACACAGATAAATGGCAAGAACAAAAATGGTCACAATTTTAAAAATTGAGATACACCATATATATAAAAGCATATATGTAATGAATATAGGCTGGAGTCAATATCCAGATGAAAAAATGGAGTATTGGCCTGAGCCCTGGTGGTGCAGTGGTTGTGTGTGGGACTGTGGCCCACAGAGCTGACAGTTCAAATCCAGCAGCAGCTCTCCAGGAGCAAGGCTGGGCCACCTACTCCCACCAGAGGAAACTCCCACCAGGGAAGTGACGCCACAAAAACAAAAAAGAGGGCTGAGCCCAGGTGGCGTAGTTGTTGTGCGCGGGACTGTGACCCGCTGGGCTGGCAGTTCAAATCCAGCAGCAGCTTTCCAGTAGCAAGTCTGGGCCACCTACTCCCACCAGAGGGCAGTGATGCCCCTCCCTCAAAAAACATATAAACAAAAAAGAGAGAAAGAAAGAAAAGATAGAGTATCACTGGTATTCCACAAATAAGAATTTTTATAATAGCTTTATTGGGGTGTAATTAATAGATGATAAAATTCATCCTTTAAAGGTGTACAGTTCTCTGGGATTTAGTATGTTAACTGAGTTGCATAATTAACACAACAATTTGTTTTAGAACATTTCCATGTTCTAAGGAAACCTTAATGAGAAGGCCTAGTGGTGCAGTAGTTAAACTTGGCTGCTAACCAAAAAGTTGGCACTTTGAACCTATCAGCTCCCTCAGAGAAGTTGCTGGCAATTGTCTGTTCCCATCAAGGTCTATAAGCTTATGGGGCAGTTCTAGTTTTGTCTGACAGTGTTGCTCTGAATTGGGATGGACTCTCTTGCAACAAGTTCTGATTTTGTTCGTTTGTTGGGGAGGAAAACCCATGCCCTTTAGCAGGCTTTGGCTCTGTGTTTTCCCTTCAACACCCCCAGACCTGGGCCACCACCGTGGACTTCCTGCCATTATAGATTTGCTGCTCAGGGATAGTCATGGAAATGAAATCACCCAAGGGCATACCCCTCCAAAACCGGATGTTTTTCAGAGCTGTGTATTTAATTTCTTTTATAAAACAACCGTATCACTTTCAAAGAACTTTCCTTTACATTTAATACATTTGTCAAATCTGTGTTTCCATTCTGGGAAGCATTTTCCAAATCATTTTTTTGAATGGCCAACAGCATGTACTTTGTTTTTTCCATCGCTGCTTCTATGTCATCAAATTGCTGTGTAAAGTGCCTGGAGCAAGAGAGGCATTCTGTTTGTTGTTTTGGGGGGGTTTGTTTGCAAAACTGGCACACTGAGATGGCTGCATGAGCCAGGTGCATTGTTATGCTGTCAAAATTAGTCCGCTATCGGCCACAAATCAGGCCTTGTTTGTTGTATACTATTAAGCAATCTTTTAAGAACCTCTCATAGAAAGCTTGATTAACAGTCCGACCTGGTGGAATGAACTTCAAATGCACTACGAGTCAACATTTTCATCCTTTCAGGAGGTTGACATGTCTAGAATGATGTTTGTCATCAATTGACATTTCACCTTTTTTGAATTGAGAAAACCAGTTGGACAGTTGAGTTTTTCCCATAGGGTTATCCTTGTAAGCTATTTTCAACATCACAGCAGTTTCTACAGCATTTTTCCTGAACAGGAAACAACTCGCAGCCACATGCTTTTAAATTAGCTATCATAAATAAAACAAAATTTGAGCGAAACTGCTTTTATGAAAAAGTTCACTTCCCAGGCAACACCACTGGATACACTAACTTAAGAACTGAGTGCCAATACTCTCATATTGGGAAAAATGCTTACTATGAAAGTTCCACTCCTTGCAGTGTAGTTGTGTTTTTGGGGGGCTGGGGGTAACCCCCTCATAAGCACCTTAGTAGCTCTTAATGATTTTTTTTTTCTTAATGATTTTTTTTTCTTAATGATTTTTAAGACCATATCTTGTACAAACTTAAGGCACTACCTATAAATACTGCTCTTAAAGCCTTCACTTTGGGGAGATTATGCAGCAATGAGATTCTTTGGGATCAGATGGTCTTTTATCAAAAGATATAGACTCAAAAGAAAGCTGGGAAAGTAATTTTCTGGTTTTGATGGGTATTTCATTGGTTTTGATTTGCATTTCCCTCGTTACTAGTAAGTTCTACTCTGACATAAGTGGTGTCTGAATTAACTCAATGGCAACTGGTTTTCAGACAGTTAAAATCTTTCCAAGTGCTTATTGGCCACTTCCTTGTGAAGAAGTGCCTATTTGGGGCTGAGCCCCGGTGGCGTAGTGGTTGTGCACGGGACTGCGGCCCACTGGGACGGAGGTTCAATTCCAGCAGTGGGGCTGGGCCTCCTACTCCCACCACCAGAGAGCAGTGATGCCCCCAAAAGAACAACAGCAAAAAAAGAAATGCCTATTTAAGTCTGTTGGCCATTTGTTTTTACTCTGTTGATGGTGATTTTGATGTACAAATGTTTTAAATTTGATAACTTCTAATTAATCTGTTTTTCCTTGTGTGGCTTGTCTTTTTTTTAAAAAAACACTTTCAAATCCAAGGTTGCGATTTATTTTGAGTTATTATTTTTATGTGTTATCAGGTAGGAGTGATTCAAATATTTAAATTTAGAATCACAATAGAAAAAATGTAAGTGAATATTTAATTTTTGATGTTTTCTGTGCATGATACCAAAGACAAATAAAGAAAAAGTGAAAAATTGAATAACATTTTAAAAGGTGGTATATTTGTACATTTAGTTACAAAGAGGAAAAGAATACTTGCATAAATATAGTTGGTAAAAATATATTGCAGTGGCTATAAGACTTTTTTGTTGTTATAAGACTTAAATCCTAGATGTAGTACAGTATTTGGGAAATAAAACCATATGTAACAGTCTTATTTAGAGGTAGATTACATTCACAGACTTGATTCTTTTTTTTTTTTGGCATCACTGCCCTCTGGTGGTGGGAGTAGGAGGCCCAATCTTGCTGCTGTATTTGAACCTCCAACACAGTGGGCTGCAGTCCCGCGTACAACCACTACGCCTCTGGGGCTCAGCCACAGACTTGATTCTTAAAAGTGTAAAAATTTTTTCCCCAACATTTTTCTTGTTGTTCAGGGTGTAAATTCTCGGAATGCTCGAAGACCTCCACCAAGTTCTGTTAACACGGGTGGTATCACAGAGATCATGGCAGAAGGCGGTGAATTGGAATTCATCAAAAGGATCATCCATGACAGTTTACAACTTAAAAAAAGATTAAGGTAAGCCACTTATTACAACCTGGGGATTTTGCCATTCCCCTTTTTCTTTACCTTTGTAATTCCAAAGGAAACCATAATTTAAAGGAAAAATAATCATAATCAGCATTATAAACAGATTGAAGTTTGTAAAGGCCCTGTTTTTTTAATTTGAATTTTTTTTTCTCCAAAATTTTTAAATTTTTGTGTTTTCTTTTAGAAATCATTTTTGGGGACTCATACAACTCATCATAATCCATATATACATCTATTGTGTCAAGCAGATTTGTACATTTATTGCCATCATCATTCTCAAAATACTTTCTTTCTACATGAGCCCTTAGTATCAGCTCCTCATTTTTACCCCTCCCTTCCAACACCCTCCTCCTTCATAAATCCTTGATAATTTATAAATTTTCATTATTTTGTCATGTCTTACACTGTCCAATGTCTCCCTTCACCCAATTTTCTGTTGTCCGTCCCCCAGAGAAGAGGTTATATGTATGTCTTTATGATCAGTTGCCCCTTCCTCCTCCCCCTTTCCCTCCCCCTCCTGGTGTCACTACTCTCAATATTGGTCCTGAGGGGTTGATCTGCCTGGATTCCCTGTGCTTCCAGCTCTGATCTGTACCTGTGTGCATGTTCTGGTCTAGCCGGATTTGTAGGCAGAATTGAGATCATGATAGTGGGGGAGAGCATTAAAGGACTAGAGGAAAGTTGTATGTTTCATCGTTGCTACACTGTACCCCGACTGGCTTGTCTCCTCCCCACAACCCTTCTGTAAGGCGATGTCCAGTTGAAAGATTCTGTTTTTGAGAGTGCTTTCAGGCCATTAACTGATCTGTGTTCTCTGTAATCGTACTGCAATATACTATACTGCCACAGCACCGACTTTCTGAGACTATAAAATCTTTTTTTTTTTAATCATTTTATTGGGGGTTCCTGCAGCTCTTTCCGCAATCCATACATCCATTGTGTCAAGCACATTTGTACATGTTACCATAATAATTTTCAAAACATTTTCTACTTGAGCTATTGACATCAGCCACTGTTTCAGAGCCTATAAGACCTTTATGGGTGCAGCCTCATCTTTCTCACCAAGAATGGCTGGAGCGTTTGGGCCACCAACCTTGTAGGTAGCAGCCCAAACGCAACGCACAGCACCGCCAGCACTCCTTTGTAGAAAGGAGGAAAATGCTGTACGATTTTGCTGCTCCCTCTGCTCTGGTACTGTGATGAAGTGAAGCTGACTCAAGTATGACTTTTGATTAGCACAGAGATGGGGTCATGAGTACATTTGTCATCTAGTACTTGAATCAATTTAAGCAGTCTTCCAAAGAATGGCATGTGTGAATACTGATGTCACCAATTTAAGGAAGGGAAACTGAGTTCACTAGCCCTTCCATAGGAAAGTGAAGCCTATTCCTTTTTTTTTTCCCTCCGCATCACCCCCCCGGTGGGAGTAGGAAGCCTGTTCCTTTTAAAAAAACGAGTTATTTCAGTTACTGCACCTATCACTTAACGGCTTCAGGTACACAGTGATATGTCTCGATTGACCACTCATCCTGCCACAGGTTGTCGATGTGCCACAGGGCAATGTGGCAGTGGAAAACTGAAGCCGCTGCAAAGGCTCCCCAGTGCTCCATGATTGAGTGCTCAGCTCTTAACCAGAAGGTTGGCAGCTTGAAGCGACCAGCTAGAGACCTGCTTGTGAAAGGGGTGGTCTAGGATACCCTAGGGCAGTGGTTCTCCCCCTCCCTCACACCACACCTTGTCATACGGTGACGCCCAGCCAGAACAGTGTTCTCATTGCTACTTCCTCACTGTCATTTTGCTGCTGTGATGAATTGGAAGGGGGGGGGGGGGGGCGGATCTCAAGCCACAGGTTGATAACTGCTGTCCTAGGAGCAACGCTGCTCTGTCCTGCAGGGTCAGTGTGGCTTGTGGGCACACAACAACCACTAAGATAAAGGTGCTTATCTTATAAGAAACCTGCTCCAGAATCAGTGTCCTTTTCCATTCAATAGGTGTATGTGTAAGTGTTTGTAGAAAGCAGGCTGGGTACTGGAGGGCCTGTGTCTCAGAGAAATGACATGTCATTGAAATCAAGGGTCAGTAGGGTTTAGCTATAAATTGCCTTTTTTCCAAGACGCGTTAGACTTGAAGAAAGAGAAGAATAAAGCTAAACTACACAGTGAGTAAGTAATAGTAACTTGAAGGGAACAGAACATTCGCTGTGTTACCATTTCCATAGCTGACCATTTTTGAGGGGACTGATGCCTGCTGGGAAAGTGGAGAATTGGCTCTCTCTCGAAGATTCTCACAGTGCACTGGAGGGGTTCGAAAAACAAAACTCCAAACCACATGCTCTACCACTGAGTTGACCAGTTCATACCGGCCCTGTAGGACATAAAGCAACCGCTCCTTTGATTTTCTCAGACTTTGAATCCTGGCAAGGCCATACAGTCTCTTTATTCTCCTGCGGAGTAACTGGTGGGTTAGAATTCACTGCCTCTATGCCACGAGGACTGCTGGTGGTTGCTTTGCGGAGGCTTTTTAGCTCATATTTCTGAAGGTTTTTGTTATTTTCAAAGTCCCATTTAGACTACAAAATTATATTTTTGAGCAACACAGTTTTATGGAATAGAAATTAACTCAGTGTGTTCCAAGATTGTGTGGTAAGGTAGCACCCACATCAAAAAGTGTAAGCTTTTTAGGAAAGATAGGTATATAGCTAGAGTATTTTTGTAGTACTGAGCATTTGAGCTTGATGTAACAGGTATGTGGGTGTGTGCACGCCACATTGGACATTGGTTAAATACTGAACTGCAAACCAGGAGGCCAACAGGCTAAGCCCACCAGCCACTCTTGGAAAGAGATCAAGATACCGGTTTCTGTGAAGATTTACTGCCTTGGAAAACCTAGAGGGCAGTTACATACTGTCTGATGGGGTTGCTGTGAGTCTAAATTGACAAGGCAGCAGTGGGTGGCTGATAACATATTTAGGAAATATTAACTGGTTATGACTTATGTGCAAACAGGAATCAGCAGTCTTGACTAATTATTCTTGAAAAGAGAGTAGAACATTATTGTATGACTGGAATGTTGGTTGCAGATTTTGTTCACAGTTGCACATCCTGCCAGGACAATTGTTTGTTAATGTCTGTCATGTACTCAGGTGCATTTTAAGGTGTAATTAAAAAAAAAATTTTTTTTTTTGTGGGCATCACTGCCTCTGGTGGTCATGGGCGTTACCCAGCGCTGCTCCTGAGAGCAGCCGCTGGATTTGAACCGCCAAGCCCGCGAGCCGCAGTCCCGCGCTCAACCACTTACACCACCAGGGCTCAGCCCCTAAGGTGTAATGTTTATGCACCAATGAGATGTGCAGATTTCAGAAGACTGTGAGAGCTTCATACTGTGATTCTCTCAAATAGAAGATCTTAGAAAAACAGTATCTCACCCTTCCAATGCTTCTATTTCCTGTCCAATTTTTTCTTGCTGTTTCTGAAGAAGTGTAGAAACTAAGCATAATTTGTAACAGTTTGAAGTGAAATGAATTAAATGTGTCAATTTCACTGAAGGTACCCCATCACCCATTTAAGATTCAGACCTTAAGTCAGTCTCAACAGCAACTACAATTTCATTTTGCATCGTAAGGAATTTTGGCAGCTAGAAGGATCTTGAGAGTTATTTCAAACAAAGTAAAACTGGGAGCCCGAACTCCTAACTGTGGTCTCGTCCTTCTTTCACTACCACCCTCCGCAGCCTCCCGGGGCACTCGAAGCCCCTGAGTGGACAGCCTCACGACTGCTGCTGGTAAAGGTTTCTGAGTGAGCGTTCCATTCACTTATGGCTATGGCCTGAACGTAATTGAGTCTGATGGGGTGCCACAGCCTGGCCCTAAAGTCTATTTTAGGCACTCCCTCAGGGCTTCGCTGCTCTGTTCCCCTTGCTGTTCCGTGCACTCCCTTAGTGTTTTCCCTTGGTGTGGTGGGAACCTGAGCTCAATTTTCTTTCTTTCTTTTAGAGGCTTATTGATTGAATTGTGCACACACTCACACACACACATCCTAATTTGTGTCAGTTTGGGTAGGCCATGATTCTCACAGTGTCCTCCATTTTGTGAGCTGATGTAATTTTCTTATGTGATTATGAGACAAGATTAGAAGGTGTTCTGTTGAACAAAGGAGAGATCAGAGGGACCTAACATAAGGTAACCAGACGTCCGCTTTTTAACAATTTAATAATGTCCCGTATTGTTTTAAAATTAAAATAAATATATTACCATACTATTTTTGTGTTCTATGAACATTTGTTTTTTGTTTTGGGGGCATCACTGCCCTCTGGTGGTGAGAGTAGGAGGCCCAGCCTTTACTCTTGTGGAGCCGCTGCTGGAATTGACCCTCCATCTCAGTGGGCTGCAGTCTCGCGCACAACCACTACACCACTGGGGCTCAGCCTCTATGAACATTTTTGTTGCTCCATATAGACCAAAATTTTTAATCAAGAACCATCCACCAACTCCCCTACCCCCCATCCCCGCTCAATGGTGCCCTGCTTAAAATCTGGTCACTTTAATAGCACCAACAAAGATGTGCATCCTTTAGATCCAGGTTCTCTATGTGGGTTTCTCCTGTATGCTGGGGAAGACACTTGGAAATCTCCAAGCAGTGCCTGGCCACAGACATTCTGAATTCAACCTGAGCCCAAACTATGATAAAAGAAATTTGTTATAGGTATCCACGTACGTTTTTGTTATAGCAGCACTAGATAACTATTACAGATGGTCCTAGAGTTAAATGAACATGTATTTGAGATAAATAATAAAATCTAACAGAATCATTTTATCCCTTGATTGTTGTGGACTTCCACCCAGCCCCAAACTAAGCCCACTATATTGACTGGATTCTGACCCATAGTGACCCCATGTAGGCTTTCTAAGACTACGTCTTTCTAGGCACAGGACCCCTCATCGTTGTCCTGAGGAAGAGCTGTTGGGTTGGACCCACAGCCTTGCACTTAGCAGCATAGCACCTTACCGATAGTGCCACCAGGGTACCTTCCATTTAAGCTTATCTGCTAGATTTAAGTGCCAAGATTCACTGTGCTAGAAAGAAATGGTAACTGGTGTTTTAGTATTTCCTTTTTTTTTTCTTTCTTTTTTTGAGGGGGAGCAACACTGCCCTCTGGTGGCAGTGGGAGACCCAGCCTTGCTCCTGGAGAGCTGCTGCTGGATTTGAATCGCCAAGACAGTAGGCTGTAATTCTGCACTCAGACACTACATCCCCGGGGCTCAACCCCAGTATTTTCTTAATTAGGTGCTAGTATGACGTAGTGGGTCGTGCATTGGTGTGTTGGTCTGGGTAGAATAGAGAAACAAATTCACAGAAACTCATATGCATAAGACAGAGTTTTATATAAAGGGTAAGCGTAAAGCATCCCAGTCTCGTACAGTCCAACCCCATAAGTTCGACTTAGCTCATATGCCCGACACCGATCTACAAAGTCCTCCTCAAACCTACAAAACACATACAATGTCACCGAATACAAGAGAATAACAGGCCAGTGGGTAGAAAGTCTTTGGATCCAGTGGCAGTATGAGCTTCTCAGCGCTGGCAGGGGTCTCCACACGGCTTCTCCAGCACCCAGGGCTGCATCAGCTTGGTCCATGTGTCTTCTTAGAGTTGTCTTGCAGGAATTGGGTCTTGCCAGCTGAGACAGAGAGAGAGAGCTACCTAAGGCAACCGCTCTCGTCTGACCATCAGTGAGTACGAAACCAGAGAACTAGAAGCGTAAGGTTCGCCAAGCCATTTCTCTCTGCCCTTCAATTAAACTACCCTTCCATTCATCCCACACGTGTTTATAGGCCAGGTTGGCACAATCAACCTTAATTAACACAGTTGGGCTGTGAACTTCAAGGTCAACAGTCTGAAATGATCAGCTGCTCTCATGGAGAAAGTTAAGGCTTTCTACTCCCATCACGAGCTAGTCTTTGAAACCCACAGGGAAGGTGTGATCCTGCCTGACAGGGGCGCTATGGGTTGGGCTCACCTCCATGCTAGTAAGTTAGTTGGCTTTTTGTTCTTAAGTATAACTGCCACAGTGCTTTAAAACGCTCAACTATTCCCTAAAAGAGAGGTCAGTGATTTGAACCCACTGATAGCTTTGTGGGATGAAAGACTAGTGATCCACTCCTGTAAAACGTGAACTGATGGGGCAGTTTCTCTCCGCCCTACAGGGTCCCTGTGAGTTGAAATTGACTTGATAACACACTAGAAGAGACATAGGGATAAAGGACTCACTTTGGGAGTCCTGGGGGAAGGATGAGGCCATCTGTCCCTAGAAAGGTGTACCTGTTTGGAGACCCTGTGTAGAGTTATATTGACTTGATGGTCCAGCCATTCTTTCTATGGGAAGAAGTCCTGGCATCTTCTACTGTCAAGATTACAGCCAAAAAAAAAAAAAACTATCAGAAAGTTCTACGCAGTCACATGGAGTTGCTGTGAGTCAAAATTCACTGAACACCACCTAACAGTATAGAGAACAGTTATAGATTGTATAATTCTGTTCTTAATTGATTTTCTGCTCAGTGCTTGCCCAGTTCTTGCACAAACTTTTACCTGACTTTATAAAGGGGCAAAGAAGCCCTGTCAGATAAGTGCTGGACTGCTGTCAGGTTGACAGTTCAAGCCCACCAGATGCCCCTGGGAGAAAGATGAAGCTGTCTGCTCCTGTATAGGGTTAGGGCCTCAGAAGCCCCATTTAGGGCTGCTGTGGGTTGGAATCAACTCATAGGTGGCAGTCAGTAGGTTATAAAAGAGCAAGCCACCTCAGTTTCCTTATCTGAAATTGGATGGTAGTGCTTATAAATAATGATTTATATGTTTATTGATTTTGCTAGGTGTTTAGTAGCATTATCAGTACAATTTGGCTATAGACATACTTGATAATTTTGCTACAGAAAATTAGAAAGTGGGGGCATTTCCTTAACTGTCTTTTTAAATTTCTATGCTTGTTATCAATACAAATAATTTTTGTCCTTTTGTGTTTATTTTCTTTAGTATCTGTATTTTTATGGCCAATAATCTGTTTGCCAATAATTTTAGATTGCTTGACAACAGGCCATAATTAATTTCTTTTTCAATACTACAAAGAATGCTTCATGTCTAGTGTATTATTGAACTACCATAGATTATAGTCTATTGAGATAATTATGAATGACTATCTTTGATTTCTGTTCTTTGAGGCCCTAAGTAGGCCCCCTTTTAGTATTTCTATTTTTTTGTTTTGTTTTGTTTTTTGTTTTGGGGGCATCACTGTCCTCTGGTGGTGGGAGTAGGAGGCCCAGCCCCGCTGCTGGACCCGAACCTCCAACCCAGTGGGCCGCAGTCCCGCGCACAACCACTACACCACCGGGGCTCAGCCCTCTCCTTTTAGTATTTCTAAAAGGTCTTTTTAAGTTATCATTTGAAAGGAATACATATGTCGACATAGTTGGAGCATGTAGAAATTTATTGGAGGCCTGGTGGTTGGCCAGCTTGTTTTCCAGGTAGAATAGCGTGTTTGTCATTAAAAGTTGAAAGAGCATTTCCCAGAGGTGAGGCACCACAGGAGGCAATCATGGCTGTAATGCTTTATCCCACCTGCCGGGTCATTGTGAGTTAGAAGGGACGCTGGGGCAGCAGGTTTGCTTTTTAGGCTTTGTGGGTTTTTAAGGAGTAAGAAGACTGAATGGGAAGAGGAGCCACAGACTGAAAGGATAGGAGGGAGAGGTTGGACCCACTGGCTCATGCTACAACAATCTAACTGTGTAAGCTTTTAAATTTCATCTACAGGAAGCAGTCACAGATCTAAAATTAATTGTGGTAATGATTGTATAACTTTAATATGTTTAAACTATTGGATTGCATGTGAATTACATGTCATTAAAACTTTTTTTTTAAGCAGTAGTCATGAAGAGTTCCACTTCAAGTGTGTTGAAGAGGACAGTTAAAATCAATACACGTGTGTTTTCAGTACATCAGACAATCTTTTGTTTTGTTTGGTTTGGTTTGGTTTTTTTTTTTTGGCATCACTGCTCTCCGGTGGTGGGAGTAGAAGGCTCAGCCCCACTGCTGGAATTGAACCTCCGTCCCAGTGGGCCGCAGTCCCGCGCACAACCACTACGCCCCCGGGGCTCAGCCCATCAGACAATCTTTTAACAATACCAAGGAAATAAAAGTCTCAGTCCTACTGCTTTAGAAAAGCTTGTGACCTGTAGTGTTTCTGTAAATCCTTAACTTATTAATAAGGACATAATATAAATATTTTTAGCCATGTAGATTTGAAATTTATAATAGTTTGCAAGCAATTTTTGAGAGCAGACAGGTATCAGGGCTGCTCTGGTGAACATCTGAGGATGTGTATTGTGGTGATTCAATTAGCATACTCAGCAAGATGTTTTTACAATAGGTTAACTACCTCACTCTCAGACCCCAGGCCTGTGCTTTTTTGCTCTTTTTTTCCATATTACACTTCAATTTAAGGTTTTAATTTTTAAAACGTTTTCTAGATAAACATTCCCAATGAAAAGAAGCAATTCCCCTCCCCTTTAAGCCCCACCCTACCCCCGCCCCCCCCAAAAAAAAAGGAAAGAAAGAAAAGAACCAAGACCCCATGGAGAAATGGTTGATTCCAGTAGCTGGGGCAGAATGAGTGTGACATAAACCTGGAAAACTTTTTAATACCAGAAAGTAAGGAAGTGCTTGAAAAGCATACCAAAAGGAAATTGGAACCAGCCTGAAGGGCTCCCACTGGCCCAATCTGGAACTTCAAAGTATTTATAGGGACGATAATGGTTTGTGACCTCATTGAATAAAATAAATAAATATGTGAAATATGTAAAGGAAAAGACCTTTTTTTTTGTTTTTGGTTTGGTTTTTTTCTTTCTGGTGTCAGGAGTGGGATCCAAAGAAAAGACCTTTCTTATAGTTGCAACCAACTAAGAACTGCAGGAGGCATAATTGCTGCTGCTGCTGTCACCAAGATTTCAGCGCCTGGTTGTATGAGCAGGGATAAACTGCTCTGTGCTCGCTGAATGTGAGCTTTCAGAAGCAGACCTGTGGCCTGTCTTTTCTGAGGCACCTGTAGGTAGATTCCAACCACCCACCTTTCCATTAGAAATCTAGGAGGTAACCCTTTATGTCATGTAGGTTGGGACTCCTTAGAACAGTGGTTGTCAGAGACTTACAGGTTGCGACCTCTTTTGGGGGTAGAACAACCCTTTTACAGGGGTCGTTCAATTCATAACAGCAAAATTACAGTTATGAAGTAGCAGTGAATATAGTTTTATTGTTGGGGAAGGGGGAGTCACCACAACCAGAGGAACTGTATTAAAGGGTCGTGGCATTAGAAAGATTGAGAGCCACTGCCTTAGAAGGAATAATAGAATTAGAAAAATCACCATCCTGCAAACATCATAGTAATAACTGATTTATTCATCAAGGTATCTATCTGGATTACATATTAAATAGAGGAAATACAGTACCTTGACCGTAGAAGGACTTGAGGAATGCAATTTTGAGCAGGTTTTCCTTTCCTGATGTGACCCGACCATGAGGACACGTCAGACAAGCCAAAGTGAGGACTGTTGAGTCACTCAAAGGAAGGGAAGCCTTGGGAGCTGTTCCAGGTTGAAGGAGAGGAAAATAAACTCGACGAGCCCTGGTGGCATTGTGGGTTAAGTGCTTGAATGCAACGGAAAGGTTGACAGTTCATTCCCACTCGTGGGATGATGCAGTCCGAAAGATTTCCAGTCTTAGAAACCTTGTAAAGCAAGCAATGCTGCACTTCCAGGGCTGCGTTGAGTCAGAGTCTCTGGATGGTCATGAGTCATGAGAGATGACATGCAATGAAATGTCTGATTCTGATGGGATTTGCTCCCAGTGAAAAATTGAGGGATATTGTTGGGATCATTGGTAAAATTTGAATATAGGTTGTATCTTACATGGTAGTATTCTGACAATGTTCAATTTCATTATAGTTTTGTCATGATAAAAGCATACTTCTATTTTTTAAATGTACAGGTGGAAATAGATAAAGTTAAAGAGACCAAAATAAGGTCAACAGTCAACTCTCAAACGGGACATAAAAGAGAAAGCAGCCAGACTGAGCGAGCAAGTGGGGGACATGTCGGAGGGTGAGCCGGGCAGAGGGCGTCGTGGTGACGGCTGTGTCATCTGGCACGTCTTCTGGAGGGTTGGAACTGACTTCAAAATAAATTTTCTTGAAACCTGCGGTCTCGGAGGAGTTGCTCGATGCTGTAATGAGTAGAGAGCTGCTTTCATCAGTAAAATAGTACAGTGGGTTCGAAGTCCCTCGGGTGCCAGATCTTCTCTGTGTTCGGTTTTCCTGCCTGCCCGCTGACGAGCTGTTAGGTGTGCCTGTTGAGGAGAGCCCGGCTCGCTCTATGGTAGGCGTTCTCTTTGAGTGCGAGCTACAACGAGCTTTTCTACACAGCCACGGGTGCTCGGGCTCTTTAAAAGTTCGAGCTGTTGAAGAAAGCAAGAGGTATACTGATGAGATTAGATCTTGAAAGAGTAAGAACGCAATATTCAGTTTAGGAGTTAAATATGAACTCTCCCAAGCCGGTGTTAAGCACCGACAGCCTATTTCCTACAAATCGTTCTTGTATCAAAGCCTTTGCTTTCCTTTCCCCTCGTTAACCAAACTCATCTCCATGGAGGCCATGCTGACTCACAGCCACCCCCTGGGGGTTTTAAATGTACATGTGGAAATATATAAAGTTAAAGAGACCAAAATAATGGTGGGGAGGGGGGGGAGGCAGAGAGAAGAAAGCCCTGTCCTTCTCCCTTTTCCCCTGTAGATACGGTAATGGTATTTTTCGTCTTTGTTCTAGGCCATTTCTTGCCTTTCAATGTTTCTGATCTAATCTATTCAAGAATGCTAATTTTAGAGGAAAGGTGTTAATTAACCTATTTTTATTCTGTTACTATGTGAGCACTAATTGCTCTTAATTTCTCTTCCTTCATCTTGCTCCTAACACACCCTACCCTCTTAATTCCTGGTTGATGGCTTCTCCATTGATAAACTGCTTTCTTAAGAACAATCTATTATTTTTCTCCCACACATTTTAAAACTACTGAGTGAAATTGCCTGTGCTTACTGAAACTTACCCAGGGTGTTCAGTTTGTTGTCGATGCTGACTCTGCGTTGTTTCTGTCGGACAGAGGCGAGCTGCCTCAGGGCTTCCCTGGGGAGAATGTTAAAAGGAAAAGTATAGGTGTTGCATTATATATATATATATGTATATGTATATATATGATACATGTGTACACATGTAGATTGGACAATTATTTGTGTATTTTCAAAAGGAAAAAATTAGGCTGACATTAATATAGATACTTGTTGATGAACCCACAGTAAAGGTAAATGAAGTATTTGTTGACGCCTGCCTTACGTGAACCAGTATGAAAATATTTGTCCTATTTTATTTTTTTTTCGCTCCCTGCCTCCCCCGTCCTATTTTAAAGATGAGCAAAGATCGTTATTTAATGCATTAGGTTGAAGCATATGAAATTGTCTAATAATTTTCAGTCAGTAAAAGTTCTGACTTTATGTAGCTTTAGCCTACCTTGTGATTTAGAAGCTTATAAATTCTCTTAGAATATGGGTCACTTTAAAATTCGCTTTCAGATAAATGTTGCAGACATATCCCCCCCCCTTTTTTTTTTTTTTTTAAATTTTTGGCGTCACTGCCCTCTGGTGGTGGGAGTAGGAGGCCCAGCCTTGCTGCTGGATTTGAACCTCCAACCCAGTGGGCCGCAGGACATATCCCTTTTAACTGAAATTTCTCTTTAATAATGTGCAATTAAATGAATTTACATTACATGGAAATAATTAGGATGCAGACCTCCCATCAGCAGGACGCAAAATAAAAATTGCTAGTGTGACTAAACTATGTTATAAAACAAAAAGGAGGGCTGAGCCCCGGTGATGTCGTCGTTGTGCGCAGGACTGCGGCCCACTGGGACGGAAGTTCAATTCCAGCAGTGGGGCTGGGCCTCCTACTCCCACCACCCGAGAGCAGTGATGCCCCCCCCCCCAAAAAAAAGGAAATATGAAAAATATCAATGTAGTGTTAAATATTTACAGGTTTTTGGAGGTATAAGATACATCACCTTTTAGATTTATACATTTAAACCTTTTTTTGTGTGTCTGTGAGCATCACTGCCTCTGGTAGTCGTGGGCGCTACCCAGTGCCGCTCCTGAGAGCCGTCACTGGATTTGAACTGCCAAACCCACGGGCTGCAGTTCCGCACTCAACCCCTTACGCCACCGGGGCTCAGCCCCATTTAAACTTGTTTAATGAGCTAAAATTTTCATATGGTAGAATTCTCTAATTGTAAAAATACAGTTGAGTGAGTTTTGACAAATATGTATATGTTCGGACCACCACGATAAAAACATGAGCTTTTCCATCACTGTCAAGAGTGCTTGGCTGTCAACTGAAAGGCAGTATGTCTCCTTCTAAAAGATCAGCCGTTGAAAGTTCCATAGAACTCTGTGTGCTGGCCCATATGGGGTTGCCATGAATGTTAACTTGACTTACAGCAACTGGTTTCAGAACTCCTTACACTGAAGACTTGATAAGTTACTGAATGCAAGAAAAAGATGGATGATGTTATATGTAGCCCCTCCCAACTAATTCACAATGAAGTTATTTATTTTTAATTCCCTAGGCCCCTTTTAAGTTTATCCCCACCCTACTCCCAACCTCTCAAATGCATTACCCTGAAGTGACTTCTAATTTATAGTGAGCCCTTGTGGCAAGGTAGAACTGCCTTACCGGTTTCGAAGGCTGTGTTCTTCATGGAAGCAGACCGCCCCCTCTCCTGGGCAGCAGCCGGGTGGTCCCAACTGTCCATCTCTTTCAGTTCCAGAACCACTCATCCAGCTTCAGTCACCGTAGCTTTGCCTTTTCTAGACTTTCAAATAAATAAAATCATACACACTGTAATTTTCTTGTGTGTGTTTCCATATATGCCATATGACCATCATACATGTCACTTATTGCCTTCAGTGGGAGTGCCACAATTGGTTAATCCATGCTGCAGTGAACCTATCTTGGAGTTATTTCCAAGTCTGGGGAATATGACTAAGACGGCTTTGAACAGTTGCGTGCAGACTGTCAGGTGGACCCGTTTCCTCTCTCGTGAGCCACTAACTCCCCAGGAGTAGGATTCATAAAACCTGAGGTAAACATACGAGGGCAGGTCACACAACATCGCTACTAGGGTTCCAGCTCAGACATCACAGGCTTATTCTGAGCAAGACATGTTTAAACACGTCTCTGCTTTTGGAGGATGGATGCGGACAAGTTCTTTAAAAACATCTGCCTTCGTCTTTTTATGTGCATTTTGAAAAAGGGTCCAATCAAAATAATGACTTTGGAGGCAGTCAGTGCTGGGCCAGTTCACTTCTAGGAGAGAGAAGTTGGTTGTGAAGGACATGGAAGTTATTGCTCCCAAAGGGCTAATCTTGATTGGTTTACTTCAATGAAGCAGGACGAAGGTGGGGGCTTCATCAGAAGAAGCTTTAAGAAAATTGAAAAGGTCATTTTATGCAGAAGACACTTGTTATTTCACAACAATGTACCTGCTTATTCTTGAAGAGTACCAAGAACTGGCCTATGATAATTGTTTTGGGTAACCTTCCCCCATCCCCTCACAGTCCTGATCTTGCCTCCTCAGCCTTCTTTTTATTCCCCAAACTCAAGAACATTGAAAAGGAACGCTTCTTTTCAATCTTTCAGGGTTGCCAAAAAAACTAATATCTTGATGTGGTCTAAATCACAGACCACATGAGAGTGCTAGAGATGGACGCACTGCTTTTAGAAGTATCCAGACATGGACGGAGGATACATGAAGAAACAGCTGTTCTTTTTGCTACTAGGTCACTCACTGCCACCTAATCAGCGATCCTTCCTAGCAACTCTCGAGGACGGGGGGAGAACTCCGTCCGGGTTTCCAAGACTGTAAAGCTCTTGGTCAGAGTAGCAAGTCTCACGCTTCTCCCACAGAGTGCCTGGTGGTTTCAAACTGCTTACTTTGTGGGTAACAGCCCAACATGGAACCGCTGCGCTCTCAGGGCCCCCTTACATTTGGATAGGTTTGTTTCATTATGGTTTCACTGGATCAGTGCTTTTCGACTTAGCCTTGTGTGTTTAACCTTACAAGAAGCTACCATACCATACTCTGTCAGTTAGATAAATGAAGTGAAATCCTGACCCGTGGCTAGATCTTGGAAGCATTTTACTGAGTGAAATAAGTCACTCACCGAATGACATGTATTTTTTAATCCCCCTTACAGGAAACAGGCAAATATTTGAGACCAGGGGTGGGAGGTAGGGGAAATGGAGGTCTTTGCCAAGGGGGCACGATTGTGAGTCAAGGTAGCCCTTGACATGGTTACCCCATGCACCACGGAATTGTGTGATCTATAGAATTTTCATGGACAGATTTTTTTTGGAAGTAGATATTCAAGTCTTTCATATTCGCCTGGAAGTTCCACTGAAATTTGAGCAAACGAGTGGTGATTATGCTTGAGGTCCACTGGCCTGGAACACGACCCAGGTCTTGTGTGCAGAAGAGAAGTCTGTCATGGAGCCACGACTGCTCCCGGTGCTCCGTGATTTTGTTAAGGGGGGTAGAAGAGCAGTAGTATAAAGAGGAGGGCTGAGCCCTGGTGGTGTAGTGGTTGTGCGCGGGACTGCGGCCCACTGGGATGGAGGTTCAATTCCAGCAGTGGGGCTGGGCCTCCTACTCCCACCACCCGAGGGCAGTGAAGCCCCCCCAAAAACAAACAAACAAACAAACAAAAAGGAAGGCCCTTAATGAGATGAATCGACACAGTGGACCCAGCAGTGGGCTCAAGAATCGGAACAACAGTGAGGCTCCGTGTTTTGTTGTGCTTAGGGTCACTATGGGTCTCTGGGTCGGAACTGACTTGATGGCATCTAATGTTATAGAACCGACTTAAGTTACTTGGGGTCAGTCAGAGCCTCTGGAAGCTTGCTTTGTTAAGGTACACCCAAACATCTTTAGCCTAGGCCCAAAGCAGAAACTTTCTGGACCCCTCCTTTATTATGAAAACTTTCCGTTCTGGCTAATAGAGCCACACACTTTTCCCAGCTCTGTTTGGACTTCAGGAATTGTTTAGCCAACTGCTTTCCGGGTGTTCCTTCCATAGCCTCATGGAGTTCCGCCCCCGCACATGTGCAGATCATTATTCAGACAAATATTTTACGGAACCCACGTGCAGGTCCCCAGAGATCTCTTTCTATGCGGTGTGGTCCTCTCTGCCATTTTGCTCTGCAAAGCCTAACTGCCTTAGTCTGTCTCATCAATTCGTTAAGACTCCTGGGCTCATCTGGGTTTCCCCTTCCTGAGCTGCCACCTGGAAATTGCCTCCAGGCAGTAAACTCTGACAATAGTGGGGCTTTCCTTATTTATAGTCTTCTTTTCAAAAAGCGATCATAGGCTTACACTGCCAGCAGTCCAGTGTGTGAAACTATTGTCCTTTATAAAAAAATCAGTTTTCGGGACTGAGCCCCAGTGGCGTAAGTGGCTTGGTGGTTCAAGTCCAGCGGCTGCTCTCAAGAGCGGCACTGGGTAGCGCCCACGACCACCAGAGGCAGTGATGCCCAAAACAACAACAACAAAAAAATAGTTCATTCAGGATGGGCTAAGGAAAATGTTCTATATAAATGTTTATATTTAGCCCTGGTGGTGTAGTGGTTGTGTGCAGGACTGCGGCCCACAGGGTTGATAGTTCAAATCTGCCAGCAGCTCTCCAGGAGCAAGACTGAGCTTTTTACTCCCAGGGCAGTGATGTGAGAGGGAAAAAAAATTGTTTATATGTGCAATTTTTTACGAGCATTCAGGAGAAATCCTCGCCACACTTGCTTTTCTGGATTTGTATATACTATGGGATAAATTCAGAAACCCTGGTGGCAGAGTGTTGTGCGCGCATTGGGCTCTGAATGGAAAGTTCAGCAGTTCAAAACCATCAGCATGTCTCTGAAGAAATAATCCTTCAAAGCAGTGGTTCTCAACCTTCCTAATGCCGTGACCCTTTAATAAGTTTCTCATGTTGTGGTCAACCCCCAACCATAAAATTATTTTCGTGCAACCTCTTAACTGTAATTTTGCTACTGTTATGAATTGGGCAATCCCTGTGAAAGCGTAATTCGACCCTCAAAGGGGTCACAACCCACAGGTTGAGAACCGCTGCTTAAAGGTGATCTGCCAAAATGGTCCACTCCTCACTTGGCCCAGAAACCCCCACAGAATCATGCAAATCCTGAAAGTTGAATTTCCAGGTCCACTTTAAGAATACCTGTGAGGGCTGAGCCCCGGTGGCGTAGTGGTTGTGCGCGGGACTGCGGCCCACTGGGACGGAGGTTCAATTCCAGCTCCACGGAGCAGAGGCTGGGCCTCCTACTCCCACCACCAGAGGGCAGTGATGCTTAAAAAACTAAAAAAAAAAAAAAAGAATACCTGTGAAACCGCCCAGGCCCTCAAGGGTACGTACACATATCTGGAACACCACCAAATATTGGAAGAACGTTACTTTGCAGAAGCAGTGCGTGCCCTTCTGGCAAGGCAGTAGTGCAGCGGGGAGTTGTACCCAGGCCGCACAGCCTCACCGGCCCCAAAAGAGTACGGAGATTTTGCTGCTCGTGCCTAAAACTGCAGTCACATTGAACCTGCAGGTTCCCATGTGGTCAGTGAGCACATCCAGGGGAGCCAAGCCCCAAGATGTGGCGTGGGACTTAGCGAGCTCGGGGTGGGGTCAGCCCTCACGGGGGCTCCCCCTGCCACACTGCAGCGAGCCCTCGTGAAGAGGACCGAGCTGTATCTGAAGTCATACCAGCTTATGACTTGGAGGGGAAAGGAAGCTTAAAGTAAAAGATAAGCCGAGCTCTGGTGACACAGTGGTTGTGTGCGGGACTGCCGCCCACAGGGTTGACAGTTCAAATCCAGCAGCAGCTCTCTAGGAGCAAGGCTGGGCCTCCTACTCCCACCAGGGCAGTGATGCCACAAAAATAAAATAAAGTAAAAGTTAAGTAAAGAAATAAAATTCACAGGGGCAGTTCTAAGCAGCGGTTCTCGACCCTCTGGGGGTCGAAGGACCCTTTCACAGGGCTCACCTGATAGATCACAGTGGCAAAATGACCGTGATGAAGTAGCAACGAAAACAGTGCAATGGTTGGGGGGCCCACCACATGAGGAGCTGTAGGAAAGGGAAGGTTGGAAGCCGTGCTGTGTGTTGTCATCCACTCCGTGGCCATGAGTTAGGGGCCAGAGTCCTACTGTAGTCTGTCAGAATGCTCATGCGCTATCAGGCCTTCAGAAAGTCTGGGAAGATTGAATGGAAAGGTGAAGGGATTTTTCCTCATTGTATATATTTTTAATTAATGTGCATGTGAGGGCATCAAATTCATGCTGGATCTTCTAAGTTTTCATAGTGGTGAAAGGGGTGTTTATATATGCATTTGTACTACTTACTGACCAGTTTCTGCCATAGAGCTTGAAAGTCTTTTCCCCTTTCTTTCCAAATACATCCTGTGCATGCTATGTGGGGCTTTTAAATTTAAAATTGTTTTGAATGAGTTTTCCATAATTAGATCTGGCCTTTTTTGAAACAGAATATGTATACTTATTGTTCCTTAAAAAATGCAGAGTCACTCAGAGAGAGAGAGAGAGAGAGAGAGAGAGTGTGTGTGTGTGTGTGTGGTGCTGTTCTCATCTTTGCTGCTAAGGATTACTTTGTTTCACAAGTTTCCCTCTCACCAGAGCTTGACCTGTCTGTCTCCTCCTTCCCCAGGTGGTATAGCTGTATGCTGGGCAAGAAATGCAGTCTGGCGCCTCTCAAAGAAGAGCTGCGCGTTCAAGGGGTGAGTCTCTGCAGTCCCTGTTCGATGTCATTTGTAAGAGCGAGTCGAGAAGTGTTGCTACTTGGGTTCTAGTTCATACATAGAGAGGCTTGTTTCAAACACACTGTGTTCAGGCTGTCTTTGCCATCAGTGGAGGGTAGCCGACAAGTTCTCTCAGCAGTGCTCTTGTCTTGGTCTTGTCATGCCGTCAAAAAATGTCCAACCATGCAAACACACACCCCTGAAACCAGTAGTAGATGATGCCCAGCCACAACTCTTAGGCGCTGAGAAAGGATCCCAGGAGAATGTCTTGGATAGATTTGAAGAAAAACAGATTTAAAAAACCCAGATTTACCGATTGGGTAGAAACTGGTGAGATCCCCAAGACTATGGCCCTTAGTAGTCACCCTTCACATGTGCAAGTGAAACCATCCCTGAGTGAGAATGGTCCACTGGTGAAGGGGAGCATGTACCCATGGACCAAGTTCTGAGGCTTAGGGAAGAAGGAGAGATGGAAATAGAAGCAGGGTAAGTGATAGTACATGGAGGGAATTGCAGTGGATGAATTGAAACAAAATGTGTATGGATTGTCTCACGTGTAGCCTTCACCAAATTCACAGTTACATGAATGCTATACAATCTCTTGCCAAACAAAGCCGTGGCTTTCAGGCAGTTCTGGGCAGTTTAATTCATGGCAATGAAGTCGCACAGAAGATCGTGGTGATTCAAAAGGGTCTTCCTGATAGACTTTCTCTAGGGACTCAGGTCAGCCGTGGGGACTTATTAGGGAGAAGCCTTAAGAAACTTGAAGCTGTCATTGGTGAGGAAAAGGACAGGCAAGCTAGACCAAGGAATTTTCCCCTGTAATGACAGTGCACTTGCTCCTTCTTCAAAAGTCACCGCAGGCTGCCCTCTGAGGGTTGAACATTGAAAAGGAACATCGTTGGAGCCCCTCAGGGATGCCCAGACTGCTGTTTGGACCTGGTGGTATGCACCAAAGTGCGGAACTCTCCAGGGAAGGGCAAAGAAGATGGAAACCACCACCTTCCCTGTTTCCCTAGGGAAATGATAGGCTTACATTTTGATACTTTTGTTTAATAGAGGTGCTATGATTTTATAGCAATACTTTGTTACTCAACCAGGTAGTTTAGTGTAGAATTTCTTCTTGTAGCATGAAACTTCTCTTGTAGCATGTGTGAGAGAGAGACAGAGAGAGAGAGAGAGAGATTGATTTTTTAGGACAACATGAGACTTTAATAGATTATTGCGTATTAGTAGCATGTCAGAGAAAAACAGTCAAAAGATATGGCCTCTTTATTTGTTCCCACATCTAATTCCCTTACTGTGTTTTTCACACATGATGCGCCCACAAGCAAAATGTACACACAGAAAATGCACACAGCATTTTAGAAAACTAATTGGGTTAGTTTGCCCTTTGCAAAGACTGTGCAGTGTGTCTGCGGTTTGACAGTGTGGGTGCAGAGCCGGAGGCCTTCTTCCAGGCCCCGTGAGTAGTGTTTGAAGAATGCAGTCCGAATCTGGGGTCCTTGTCACTGCGCTGGCCGTCCACCCAAGTCTGCACCCTCACTCCTGTGTTGAAAGGCTGGTGGCCAGTAAGTCCTGTCTGACTCTGCCCTCCTGCACTTCATGGTGTGTAAGCACAAGTGTTCTGGTTTTTCTGACATGCTACTGATCCTGTTTTCCTCTTGCCCCTCCTCTGTTTCTAAATGTATAAGCAACAGAGTGGTAACACATCTCCACTCCGTGCTTCCCTGCGGCCCCCCAGGTTCTGATACTAAAGAGGGACACAACATACCCGTTTCCCAGCTGCTCTGGATGGCTCTCTTAAGAAAAGGAGAAAGCCAGCCACATTCTCAATCATCTTACAAATGTTCACCCAAACAGCTGTGTTTGGGGTGTGTCATATTTGGACCTTTGAGCCAAATCTGTAAATTCTTTCTAGTTTCTTCAGCTTTGCTGAGAGCTTGGTCCTTGATGACTAGGCACTGCGTAGCTCTTTCTAGAATGGCGGTGTTGATTAGTAAGGAGGACCAGCTCAGAACTTAATGTGAGTAAAGCAGCTGCCAGGAAGACATCAGCTAGCTCAGCTTCAGTGTCATGAGATGCTGTGTTTATTGATTTCAGGTTCCAAAAGTCACCTACACTGAGTTCTGTCAAGGTCGGACCATGAGGTGGGCTTTAGCATGGAGCTTCTATGATGATGTGACAGTTCCGGTAAGTAGAAACTCGGCTTGGGCTTCTCCAAATGCAGCACATGGTGAGTTCTAGAAGATCAGAAATGAACTAATCCCGAACTGGCCTGTTTCCCTGAAGTCTGTCCCACTGCTCCAGTCAAAATGGAAGGTGGTTGTAAAGCAGACGCTGCTGTGGGAGGCTAACCATGGTGATCACAGGCCCCTCCTTATGATTGTAGGCCTTTGTGGAAGGAGGCTTCTTGCTGGCACACGTAAGTGAATGGGAAATGCATCTGTGTGATCTATGGAACTACCTTGGTGATGTGATTAGTCTGGAGGATGTTCCCTAAGAATTGAGATTGAGGCTTGTTCTCTGTGCATCTTTCTTTGCCACTATAGCTCCTCTGAGTGAGGTTTCTGGTGAATTTATAAATTGCCATCTGGAGTATAGGCTTTGGATATGTGGATCATCCACTAGTATATTGATCATTATTGAAACTGAGCAAGTTCTTTAGTTTGTGTGTGATTGAACATTTTGTTAAAAGAAAAAGTGTCAGCATTCACGAGAGTTATGTTCCCACAGGTCTTTGTCTTCTGTACTTCTATGTGTCAAGGAAAAATGCTTTGAGTTGGCCACACCGAATAGTTTCCAGGGCTGGGCAAGGCTGAGCTGAGCCAAGAGGTGATGAGAGAATAGCCCTGCTTGTTCCCATGTTTTCCTCGCAGGTTTTACAACTCCAGAAGAATGACTGACCTATTGGGATCTGGGGCCTCCAGTCTTCAGCCGAAGCATACATTGTTTTGGGCAGTGGGTGTCCCTGCTCCCGGACTCAAGCTGAAGCACAGGCAGCCAATAGGAATACAGGAACTATCCGGCCTCCACCCTTGGTCTGTGGCAACTAGTGCTTTGGGATGGAGTAGGAGGGGTCCCCCCCCCAAAAAAAAAAACCCCGAAGTTTTTCAATGCCATGTATTGAATTTTTTTTACAAACCAACCTTATCACCTTCAAAGTACTCCCCTTACATTTAATACATTCATCAATTCTGCAATTCCATTCTTGGAAACATTTTCCAAACTCATCTGTTTGGATGGTTGACAGCACTTTGTTTTTTTCTCGACCTTTTCTATGTTGTTAAATCACTCCCCTTTCTTGTCCCTCTGCATTCACAGAAACAGAAAGAGGTCTCATGAAGCATGGTCAGGTGATTAAGGTGCATGAGGGAAGAGAGAAGCATGCTGGTTGTTAAGAAGGTTGGGGGAACAGGTGCTTTGTCATCACGGCCGAACCAGCCCCCGTCGGGCCACAAAGCAGGCCTCTTTTGTCGCACACGGTTAAACACTATCTTTTCAAAACCTCTAAATAGAAAGCTTGATTAACAGTCGGACTTGGTGGCATAAACTCCAAATGCACGACGGGTTGACATTTTTGTCTGTTCAGGAAGTTGACGGCATCCAGAGCAAGGTTTGTCATCCATCAACATTTCACCTTTTTTTGAAATAAGAAAACCACTCATCACTTGAGTTTTTCCTATAGTGCTGTCCTTGTAAGCTGTGTTCAACATCACGACGGTTTCTGTGACATGTTTCCCAAGCAGGAAACAAAATTTCATAGCTGCGTGCTGTTCTCCTAAATCAACGATCACAATAAATGAGGTTTGAGCAAAATTGCTTTCACAAGCTACCAGAGAACCTTCCCAGGTGATGCCACAGACTGCACTAACTCAGGCCGATGCTCACCTAGCTAGAAAAATGCAAACTGTGAAAGCTCCACCACAGTGGAGCTTTTTTCCATTTTTGGGGTGGGGTCATCTCTGTCGCACAGTTAGTCACTTCTCTGGGAGCCTCTGTTCGCTGGCAGTAGGCGGTCTGGAGATTAGGGTCAGAAATAGTTACTGGTTAAAACAGTGGCTGTGATGACTGCATCACATGGTGAATGCAGTTAGTGTTGCTGAGATGTACACAAAAAATGGTTGACGTGGCGCAGATTTTGTTATGCATTTATGCATAAAATGATGGTTCTGTTTCTTTAACCACACTCCCAGCCCCAGGATTATGTTGTCTTTTTTTTTTTTTTTTAATCATTTTATTGGGGGTTCTTACAGGTCTCCATACATCCATTGTGCCAAGCACATTTGTCCATGTTACCATCATCTTTTTCAAAACATTTTCTTTCTGCTCGAGCCCTTGGTATCAGCTCCTCGTTTTCTTTTTTTCAGGGTTATCTTTTCTTTTACCTTCTAGAATCCTGGGCCTTCACACCAAATGGTTAAAATCATTAGTACTGCCTTCCATTCTCCCTGTGCAGGCACCACCAGCTGCTGGAGCATGGAACTGCACCTGCTTGCAAATGCTTTCTGCCCAACTTGCTTCCCTATTGCTGGCACCCCAGTGGAAGAGCCGATGTTGAGCTCTGGCACTTCCTGTGCTGCTGTGGGCAGAGCCTCCCTTGCCCTCTTTGATTTTGATAGTCTTTGAGACCCAGAGAGCCCATAAATGTCCAGATATGTGTGTGCTAGCAAAACTGACTAATTTTGAAAGGGAGCCCCCAAGCCTTGCTCTCTTGGAGTGGATTGTTATGTCCTGCACATCCATCTGAAAAAGGCCTCTTGTAAAGGACTTCAGATTTCTCCTGTGTTAAAGGCTCATCCCCTCCACCGCTGCCTCTCACCCTGGGCTGTTAGTAATGCGTTCCCAGGTGTTCCATTAGATGGACTTAAAGTGCTACAGGCACAATGGCGAGTTCTGATTTGTAGTAACCCGGCAACGGTTCCTTAGCGTGGTGCCCTCGATCAGCACCTGCTTCCCCTGAGGTAGGCTCAGGGTGCAGCGGAGAGGCTTACTTGGCTGTCCTATGGATTCTCCTTCCTTCTAAGGCATTGGTTTTTCAACCTTGTAATGCCGCGACCCTTTCATGCAGTTCCCCATGTTGTGGTAACAGCCCTCCCCCCAACCATAAAGTTATTTTCATTGCTACTTCATCACTGTAATTTGGCTGCTGTTATGAATCGGCCTAGCCCCGTGAGAGGATCATTCTGCCCACGAAGGGGTCGCCACCCGCAGGTGGAACACTGCTGCTCTAGGTAGACCTTTCTCTGCCCCCTGCTTTTGAAAAGCTCACCTGCCCCACAACCCCACCCTCCTTGGAGCGGGGAGAGGGAAGAGTCCACTTCAGAGGAGCGGAGGAAGCCAAGGGACAGAGCTGCTTAAGCAGAAATGTTGACCTACTTCCCCACCCCACCCCCATTCCTGCCTTTTTAGGGTAAATGTGCAAGTTACTATGGCAACTTCTGTTTTCACTTATCTCTGGCCTACTGTTGGTGCTGAATGCTGAAAATTCAAATTCACTGCGGATTTAAGTGCCTCCACTAAGCCCACTGCTCTTGTCTGGATTTATTTTAGCAACAAAAAGGCAGGTCCTCGTGTAGATAGAATTGCTCTGCATTCGTTTCTGGCTGGTGACCGACTGCGACTATCAGGACGAGCACTTGACTGGCTGGCCACAGAATTCCAGCAAGCCCCTGAGCCTGGTCCCGGCTGCACCTCAGATTCCTCAGGGCATTATTTTAGCTTTGCTTTGCTTTTGAGCAGTTTGCCCCTTACTAAAAGAAATAGAGAACAGAACATGGCTGGTATGGCCATTGTCCAGAAACTCTGCTTTTAAAAGATTCCCTCCCCGCCCCTGCACCCCCCGTGGCCAAAGCATTTCCTTGAAGCCTGGAATGTGCCTGTCTGGAGAGTAATAACTAGAGATTGCTTTTGGCCTTTTTGGTTTCTGGAAGGTAAGGCCATACCATTTTGTTGGTAGTTAGAAGTTCCAAAAAAGTCCCAGATCCACTTAAGGAGGCGAGCAGCTGGAGGGGAGGCCCAAAGGAATCCGGGTCTCCTGGTCATGCCCTACTTGGAACTCCCCAGGTTTCTCACTCTCCCTGGGTAGATGGAGGGTTCTGTGTAGGTGCCCTAGGGGTTGACAGTGGGCAGACCAGGAGTGGGGAACCCTTGTCCTCATTTTAACTCGCACAGTAAATTTGTAAGTATGTATTGATTTTATATGCTGAAGGGGTAAGTAATGGTACCCCAGTCTGTGCCTCAAGCTGCAGAATGCAAAGACTAGACAGCAGAGCTCCTGAACCGTGAGCACGTCAGAACCTGTTCTTATTGTTCTTCATACCTGTGACCTTCATTGCCATCTGCCAAAGAAACTTGCTATCCTTTCCTACCACTCCCTTAGGAGACTTAGATTTTTTTTTTTTGGGGGGGGGGCATCACTGCCCTCCGGTGGTGGGAGTAGGAGGCCCAGCCCCACTGCTGAACCTCCGTCCCAGTGGACCGCAGTCCCGCGCACAACCACGACACCACCGGGGCTCAGCCCGAGACTTAGAGTTATGGAAGGAAAAAAAAAAGCACATTAACCAAGACCAGTGATAGAAAATTGAATGGGTGAGTATTGGAATGAATGATAAGGATGTGAAGGTGAGGGAGTTTAGAAAAGGAGCCCATTCTGGCTGGAATTCCCAGTGCTCCACGGAGGGCAGGCCGGGAGTCTATGTTAATGACGGAGGAACAGCTCAGAGGAGACTGATTGTGCAGCTTAAAGAATGTGTTCACTGTCACTGAGTTGTACATATCGAAATTGCTGAACTAGTGTACATTTTAATGCGTTTGTTCTCGTAAAAAATAAATAAAATTTAGGGCTGGGATCTCTTTTTTCTTGACTTGTTGCATTTCTTCCTATCAGTCATCGATTGGTTATTCTAAACTTCATGGGGCATATAAGAGCACAGTTTGGTGAGCTGGCCCCTTTTAGCTTTATGTGGCGTGTATTAATTTTCCCAAGCTTCAGGCTCCTCATCTGTACAGTGAGCAGTTATCTTGTTTTTGCAGTTGCTGGGTATTGTGTTGAGTTGCTTCAGACTTACAACAACCCTACTATGATTAACAACAAAATACTGCCAGGTCCTGCATCATCCTCACAATTGTTCTTTGTTGTTGTCATCCTTGTCGTCGATGCGATGAAAACTTTTTGTTCAGCAATACCTCAAAATACATAAACTCCATATCTAGAATAAATAGCAAATTCACATTCAGAATAAGCAGTATGTCTACCTGATTTGTATTGTGTCTGATACCATACACACCCAATCTTTTGCTTCACTCAGTCATTAGAAATCCATGTCCTGGGCTGAGCCCCAGTGGCGTCGTGGTTGAGTGCGGGACTGCGGCCCACGGGGTTGGTGGTTCAAATCCAGCAGCAGCTCTCCAGGAGCAAGGCTGGGCCTCCCACTCCCACCAAAGGGCAGTGATGCCCACACACAAAAAGAAAGAAATCCATGTCCTAAGTCGGAGTTCACGCTTGCTGCAAGTGGGTCTCCCGGAAGCAGCCCAGGTCATGGGCAGGAAGTTTCCAGAAAGTGATTTTGGGCTTCTACTTGGGGCTGGGGCTGGGAGGGTAAATGAAGCAAGACTGGCAGAGGGAGGAGACTGGCCGATGAAGGCCAGAAGGTCTCAGCGGAACTCCATGAGGACTTCTGGAGCTGTGTAGGTGTCCCAAGTTGGGGTGAGAGCAAAACTTCCGGGTAAGGTCTCTGTGCCTCAGGTTGGCAGGGGTTTCAGGCTGCTCCAGAAGGGGCCTGTGAGCATGGGAGAAGGCAGGGTTTTTCAGCAGATGAAATGCCCAAGAAAGGCAGGTATTTGTGACCTGACCACAGTTGTTGTTATGTTTGAGCCCATTGTTGGAGCCGTGCAGTGGACCTAAGAGAGTGGCTGAGCAGTGCAGACCTGGGCACACCCCTTTCCACTCAAGGCCAGCCTCACTACCAGAAGATGCTTTGTCCAAAACAAGAAGGCTGTGGCTGCACTCAGCAAGTCTCTAGCCAGATGTCTCCCTTCTCTTCTGTCTGTGCCAGGAATAGCTTGATGTCCCCTGCTGGTTGAGGCCTCCCTGGCATTTTTGTTCTGCTGTAGTGAGCCGAGCGTCGACAGACAGAGGGTAGCCGAAGCTACACTGACTTGTGTTAGGCTATAGCTCATTTAAAAGTCTCCTGGCTGCTTTCCCTACTGAGATGTTGAAAATTAAGGTAAAAATGAGGCTAAGGAATTTGTAGGCAGGCCTGCTGGGTAAAGCATATTTTAAAATTAATCATCTTTCTTGTTTGTCCCCAATTTGTTGTTTCAATCTAATGTTTGGTTGGTTTTGTCTTGTGAGTTCTTTTTTTTCAACAATTTTATTGGCATTTAATTCATATGTAATTCAGTAGTTCAATCACATCTAGAAGAATTGTACAGTCTTCACCATCAATTTTAGAACATTTTCTTCCTTCTTGTACTCATCGTCTTAGCTCCCCACTGCCCCCCAATCTTCCCTGCCACAGCCCCAAGAGACCAGTAATCCTCTTACTATTGCTAGAGATTAATATATTTTAAACCATTTATCGAAGCACTATCAGAAGCTCCACCCTCTCTTGATTGCCATTCGCTGAATCCTTGCCTTTTAAAAGATATATGTGTCCTGTGTCACTTCTGGGACACAGGACTGACTCCTCATACTTCTTCACCCTCATTTCAGCTGGGTCATAATTCAGTAGGGCCATCAAAGGAGATGTCTTCTAAGCTCAAACCACTTATCAATTCAACTTCTGTTTGTGTGCATTGAGCTCAATTACCTACTGAAAATGGCTGAGTTTTTTATGTTATTAATGTTAAATTATCTATATCTGCCATGGCTGTTAAACTGGATTGTGATAGGTTTGGATTTCGTGCCTTTCATTTAAAATATTTGTGATTTGAAATGTTACTGCATAGTAGCAGAAGGTGATTTTAATTAGAGCAAAACAGATAAGTTCTGTTTATTAATGTTTGTGACAGGGTGTAAGATTACCTAATGCCAGGAACAGAGGAGGTTTAGCTGAACTGTTTATTTTAAAGATATGATCTTGTAGTTCACCATGGCTCGTCCTACTAATGTTCAACTCAAGACTACCATAGTGGCTGTTGCTCCGCTAGAAGCAGTGCTTGAGTTTAATCATTTGAAACCTTGTTGGAGAATTGCTAGAATATTTGTTAACTGTCTCTTGAGTGGCCAGTTTTCTATAGTAGAGTAAAACAAAACTTAAAATAACCCTGAGAATGTATATGACCGACCCTGGTCTCTGGAAAACCAAAACCAAGATGCTGTGTTGAGATGATGGGGAAGGTCTCCTTCTAGTCCTGTGGTAGTGAGGTAATAAGCGGTTTCCTTGTGGATTCTGACTCCTGCAGAACTAGAAATGTACAACCGTGACAGCTCGCACTCTGTTGCGCTTTGAGGAGGGCGCTTGTGTCTCATTCCATTCTGAAAGTAAAGAAGAGTCCATGCCTTTTTTTTTCTTTGGGGGGTGGGGGGGCAATCACTGCTCTCCGGCGGTGGGAGTAGGAGGCCCAACCCCACTGCTGGAATTGAACCTCCGTCCCAGTGGGCCGCAGTCCCGCGCACAACCACTACACCACCGGGGCTCAGCCCCAGTGTGACAAATAGGTAACACAACAGCATCTTAATTGATTGTAATTTATGAGCCCAAATGACTACCATTTGGGTAAAATGGCAAGAAGAAGGGCGGTACTGACCTTTTAACCAAACAGGTGGGTGGCCTCAGTTAACCAAACAGGGGCGGCCTTGTAGGGGTTCCCGTGAACAGACTTGGATCTTGGGAATTGAAATGGAGAGTCTGGTTCTTACACTTTTTTTGGGGGGTGGGGGGGAGACACAAATCAGTGCCCTCTGGTGGGAGTAGGAGGCCCAGTCTTGCTCCTGGAGAGCTGCTACAGGATTTGAACCGCCAGCCCTGTGGGCCGTAGTCCCGCACACAACCACTACGTCACGGGGGCTCAGCCCACTATCACCATCACCATGACTGGCTTCTTTTCTCCGCAGCTTAATCCTATTTTTTCGCCATAGTGCAAAGTGTCAAAATATCTACAAGCTCTGAGTAAACTGTAAAATCGGTGTCCCTCCGGCTGCAGGGTTGCGTGATAGCTGTACGGCTGCCTTGATGTGGGTGATCTGTCTGGTCTGAATTGGACAAGCTCCGACAGTATGTGGGCGCTTGTTGTTAGGTGCCAGGGAGGCTGTGCTCAGGGACCCCGTGCACAACAGTAGGAAATGCTGCCCGGCCGCGTCCTCCTCACACTTGTTCCTGGCCTTGTGGCAGCCACTGTGTCAGTCTGTCGTGTTGGGGGTCTTTCCTTTTTTGGGGGGGGCATCACTGCCCTCTGGTGGGAGTAGGAGGCCCAGCCTTGTTCCTGGAGAGCTGCTGCTGGATTTGAACGGCCACGCCAGTGGACTGTAGTCCCGCACTCAACCACTGCGCCACCAGGGCTCAGCCCCCATCTCTTCTAGTTTTCACTGCCCTCTGCTGCTCGAGCCTGGCGTCCTGGTCTCTGCTGACATAGCTTCCAGCATCACAGCAGCCCCCACAGACAAGTGGTAGAGACAGTACTTCAGAGTTCACTATGTGTTTTTCAAGAGCCGGCTCTTTCTCGAACATACTTTTGGTCATTGGTTCTTTTCTTTCTAGTAAGTATTACTTACTAGATAACTTTTTTTTTGGGGGGGAGGGGGGTGCGGGCATCATTGCGCTCCGGTGGTGGGAGTAGGAGGCCCAGCCCCACTGCTGGAATTGAACCTCCGTCCCAGTGGGCCGCAGTCCCGTGCACAACCACTACGCCACCGGGGCTCAGCCCCCTAGATAACTTTTAAAATATTTTTCCCTAGCCTTCTTTCTCACTTTTTAGTCAGTATCTGGTATAGAGACAGGAGGGATTGTTTCTTGGAAGCATCAATCCTGACAGTGCTATAAAACATGTCTAGCATAGACCCGACTGGCTATTTTGTTGTTTATTTCTGGCATATGGGGTTGCCATTTCATTCTTGGAAGGTGTTCTACAGGGACGCTTCGTGTGTACTCCCACATGGTATGACAGTGGTTCCGAGGACATTTGAGTGCAGGCGGATGGCGGGGCTGCCAGGGATCCCTCTTTCCAGGATGCCTTGCCATTGAGTCTTCTGTGACCTGCGGTGACCCGCGGGGGACAAAGCAGGGATCCAAGCTGTGCGTCTGCATGGAAGCAGACGGCCACATCTTCCTCTAGGGCCGGAGCCGGGGCAGGAACTAACGAGATGAATTGCTGACCTTCTCGGTCAAGGTTGAGTGCTTAACAGTTACACCACCAGGGTTCCTCTTTGGCAGGAAAATATCTTCAATGTTAACTCGGTTTTTCCTCCTTTCGAACCCCTTTCTATACTAGTTTCGCCTCATTTTGATCTTGACCTTAGACTTGTTTGAAGTTTCAATAAATTTTGTCACCATTACAAGTGTGTCTCTTTAAAGGACCCAAATTTTTCATAGTCAAGACTATATTTGTTCTTTTAAAAATACCACTGGGAAAAGAAGATGTCACTTTAAGGGATTTTAAGCTACAGTGAGTGACGTCATTCAGGTTTTTGGTGGAGCTTGAGTCCCTCTAGTGACAAGGTATAATTCACCCTCCGAGCTGGAGACGGGAGGGAGCCAAGCATCTCCAGTGTTCTCCTCGGCGTGGCCCACGCTGCTCCCCAGTGCATGTGAGGCAGCGCTGAGGTCCCCTCCGGCGGGGAGCACATGAATGGGCCGTCAGCAGGCCTCCTCGTCAGCACACGTGCATGTATTGGCCAAAGTCATTCCGAGCCTGTGATCTCACATGCCAAGGTTCACTGGCTGCTTTATCTCAAGCCCCAGCACACCAGAAATCCAAACTACAAGTTGGTGACTCCAAGCCGGGTGGTTGTCTCTGGTGTCCCCTGCTCCTTGAATTGGCATGCAGTGAATGGTTACCTAGGCCTGCTTTGAGCAGAACCAGTGGACAGGGTTGTTTAGCCATGGGAGGAGCGGTATGCTGATAGCCAGAACAGGGGCAGCATGATAGGGGGGAGTCATTCGGATTCAGGAGTTAGGCATGTGGCCCTGGAGGTGTTTACACAGCTGCTTTCTATCTTTTTTACCATCTGTAAAATGGGGAGCTGAAAACATGAGCAAAGGCCTTTTTTTTTTAAATTTATTTTTGTTTGTTTGTTTGTTTGTTTGTTTTGGGGGGGGCATCACTGCTCTCCGGTGGTGGGAGTAGGAGGCCCAGCCCCACTGCTGGAATTGAACCTCCGTCCCAGTGGGCCGCAGTCCCGCGCACAACCACTACGCCACCAGGGCTCAGCCTGAGCAAAGGCTTTTGCTTGCTTGCTTGCTTTTGTGGGCTTCACTGCCCTCTGGTGGTCGTGGGCGCCACCCAGTGCCGCTCCTGAAAGCCGCCGCTGGATTTGAACCGCCAAGCCCGCAGCCCACAGTCTCACACTCAACCAGTTATGCCACCGGGGCTCAGCCTGGCCTTTGCTTTCTTTAGTGCTTTAAGATTCTCAGCAGTTCCCTCATGAAAACTTCCCGAGTTACGCTAAGTCTTTTGTGTAACTTTCCTCTTGTCTTTCAGTCACCACCAAGTAAACGAAGAAAACTGGAGAAGCCTCGAAAACCCATTACGTTTGTGGTGTTAGAGTCTGTGATGAAAGAATTAGCCCTCAAAGCATCATCTTTGGGCTCTGAGACAGCAGAAGGCATAGTCGTCGTGGTGACGTGGATTGAAAAAATTCTCACCGATCTGAAGGTATGTGATTAAGCATGATGAAGAAGTGCTTATACTTCTTTCTCTATAAAAGGAATTTGAAGAGAAGCAAAAAGTATATCCTGGCTGAGCCCCGGTGGCGTAGTGGTTGTGCGTGGGACTGTGGCCCACTGGGATGGAGGTTCAATTCCAGAAGTGGGGCTGGGCCTCCTACTCCCACCACCAGAGGGCAGTGACGCCCCAAAAACAAACAAAAAAAAGTGATATCTGGTAAAATGTGTTTTTCTTCCAACCAGGTCCAGCATAAACGAGTTCCTTGTGGGAAGGAGGAAGTGAGCCTTTTCCTAACAGCCATAGAAAACTCCTGGATTCACTTAAGGAGAAAGAAAAGAGAACGCGTGAGACAATTGAGAGAAGTTCCCCGAGCTCCTGAGGGTGTCATGCAAGCCTTGGAAGAGAAAAAAGCCGCCCCCAAAGAGTCTGGCAGTCGCCATGATTTGGCCCAGGTCCCCCAGGAGAGTACCCCAGGCGGGCCTGCCCTACCGGAGAGCCAGTCTGTCTCTGTTGAGGGCCACCACCCAGTCCAGCATGCCCTTCCCCTTGAAGAAAAGCCAGAGTCCACGGAGGATGAAAGGAGTGAGGGGAAGGAGGGAGGAGTGGAGGTTTGGGAACCTTGCAAAGGTTCGAGCAATGGAACCCCGGACCGGGAGGCATCTGAGCAGTTCAGCAGCCCAGTGGTGGAGAAGGGGAGCTCTCTCCAAGGAGTGGCTGGACAGTATCTCTTTAAGTGTTTGATAAACGTTAAGAAAGAGGTGGACGAT